>PNEQ01041405.1:0-10092 GCA_003012365.1 Medauroidea extradentata
TAAAAACAGCCTTTCTGATTATGTATATAGTGTTTGCACCAGTATCCTAATACTTTTAGTGCACCCCACATTGTTTCTTGCAGTGTCTTTACCTTCAAAATGAACATGGCATTCTGGATGCACAAGCATACCAATTTTACATCACACCTTTGTGTCTGTCTTTGAATGTTTCGTGCAATGGCATATGTCCACAATAGTACAGTTTGTCACCCATGTGTCTCTCTTACACTCTCTAATATCATTTGTGTCTTTTACCTTTCGATCCAATATTATAGCCCCAAACAAAATACCATTTGTGTATGCCATTGCCAAAAGTCTTTTTTCCTTCTAACCTCTCAGATATGAAACTGCTGTTCATACCAGCCATTCTAACAAACAGCTTTGAATGAAAAACATGGAACACAATGAGAAGCAGATATCTCAAGATGATTTATTTTGATAGAACTCTGCAACATACAGTTTGCCTCCTGCACATATGATGACACAACACTAGTTAGGCACTTTATTTTATTCATGAAATTAAATAGTATTCCACAAAAACTTATGCACAGTGGAATGTTCTCCTTTCTATAACCTGTTAAATAATTTGAACATTTTTGGTGTATAAAAAAATAACACATTTTGGGCAGTCTCCAATTTATTCCTATGTAACGGACATGTCATCTTTAGTAATAATAGACCAGTACATACAGTATGTAAACTCCTTGAAACAGCACCTAAGATTAATTGTAAATATAAACAACAGTATAGTGTTTTACTTGTCTGTTAGAATATTTAAATACTTAATTGTGCCTCTTGCTAAACATTATTTGGGTGTGTGTGGGATTTCCTTATTACAACATATTGAGAAACATTAAATTTTCATTTGCTTAAATTCACAACAATCTTGCCACTAAAATTTAACTCCAACCTGTTACACATTCCCAACAAATACCATAACATAGTTACAAATTAAACATAGCTATTTCAAAATAAACTAGCTTTATACACTCAAGTATCATACCCTTAATGTAAATTAAAGTCTTCCTTCATTCTTCGCTTTGCAATTTCATTTTTTCTCTACATCTTCCATAAACAACTTATCCTGGCATTTTCATTGAAAAATTATACAATCCAAACACCAGAATACTTTCATTCAGCTTTCTACATTACTATAAAAAAAATTATCACTTTCAAAAATACTCATCAAAAATATTATAAACTCATCACATTGCTACCATAAAAAAAACAGTTATAAAACATTACCCTCGCAATATCATACTCAGAGGTAAACAAAACCATTACTTTCTAATATAATTCTTGCCAAAAAAAATTGAAAACATTAAAAATCCACATAAGAACAAAACCATAATTTCAAACATTACTTACTTGATCACAAAAAATTTCACAATTCCTTATCTAAAAAGGTTAACACAACTTTTTAGAGACTAAGCACATCAACATACTTTGCCACAAAAAATACTTGTTATTTCATTAACATTACATTTGAAAGTACACTTTAATATTATTATTACTGCTATCCAACAAACCATTTACCTATGTAATATGTGTACATTATAAAAATAACACCAAACAAATTGGCCACTGCCAATTACCTTCGTACATCTTAGACAAAATCACTATGGTCATTATGAATTATCTTCAACTCATCACAACTCCACTGGATAACCAAACTACTTAATTAACTTTACCTAAAAGAAATTAAAGATAGGGTACCTCAAACTTAAAAAACATTTCTCATATCACTCTCAGAACTAGAAAATCATTATTTTTAAAGTACATTTGTTATTTTGAAATATTTTATTGTATTATTAGCCTTGACGACTTTCATCAATTATCATTATACTACAAAATAACTTAGTAGCATTAATTTTAAAACATTAAAAATCCTTCCATTTCTTCATTCTCACTCTACAAGTGGACTCATTAACCATGTAATTCTGAACACAATAATTTAAATGTAATCTTTATCATAAACATAAATTTTCATTATTATTATTTAAATATTAAGAAATTACCTTCACTTCTCCATACTTCAAAAAGATCCACAAAACAAACATTTTTACTTGAAGTATTCTCATCACATCTAATCACTTCTTGAAAAAATTTCATTAACTACAATAACTCTCCTCCATACCCCCTCACGACCATATTTTTCAGTGAAATCATTTAAATTAAACCACAATGTTATTATCATTAAACCACAATATTATTATCATCCTGCACAGACACTACCTATTCACAAAAACCTGCACAATTTACTAAAAAATTACTTCAAAAGTCAAGGATGATTTACAACACATTTCCATACTAGCATTTATCAATTCACTTACTGCATTACTGTATTCACTCGAATGTAAGTCAACATTTCTTTATAGTTTTGGACAGTCAAAAATCCCGACTCTGCTTACAATCACGCTCAACCATTTTACTTTCAGTTTCGACCAAATATAAACAAATACGTTTATAAAACAGGCAGTAAGTACACTTTCATCAGTACCAATACGGACGTAAAAGTGAAACCTAATACATAAAAATGTGCAGTTATTGCTAGACGGAGTGTGATCTCCAGCAATATCAAGACCGGCCGACGGGTGATGTCACCGCACCAGCGGCGGCCAGCCCTTGGGCTTAAGCGTACCGATCTGGCAAACTGGTCACCAGCGTCCTGCGGTATACACGTGCTGCCTGTCTGCTATGGTACCGCTACCACTGTGTTTGCTGCTTATACCTATTTACGTAATACGTGGTTGCTGAGTTTCAAAATGAAGAGAAGAGATTATACAGCAGAGTTTTAAAAAAAGTCATCAAATATGCTAAGGAAACATCTAATCTAATACTAATACACTAACCTAATATTTTATGTCAGCTCATTCACATAATAAATTCAGGGTTCCAATTTACCTATCTATCACCCGCACATTATTTCTAAAAAAAAAAAAAAAAATGTTTGGGAGCGGGTACGGCTACAGCTTCTATATGCTTTGCTGGCCGGCTGCCAGTCTGCCTGCAGTAGGTAAACAGCACCAGGACGTGCCGAGTGTCACGTCGAAGTATAGCGCTGGGCCATGCAGCGCAGCGCCAAGCCAGCATTCCTCGCATGATGTGTCTCGCCTGCCCATGTGTTTACCTACCATATTTCGCATCAATTGGCGGGAAGAAAAAATTATCATCGTCTCTGAAGACCTGAGAGGTTAAAGGGTTGTAAAACTCTGACATTATCAATATCATCCCGCACGCGAAACCTTCAAGTTTTTTTTTCTTAGGGGTTGACTTACATTCAGTGTCGGCCTACAATCGAGTAAATACGATATTTTGTAAATATCTTTAAACATAAGATTACCATTTGTTATGATTTAAATATTAATCAAAACTTATCACGACATTACAAAACAAAATTAAGTTGACAAGAACTTTCGTCACTTAAACTACGAAAAATCTTACAATAAAACAAACATTCGCGCTGCAGTTTTTTAAATAATTTGGCCTCATATGCTTACACAATTCAGTTGGTTAGTTCAGTTCATAGGTCAAATACCTTTTCCTGACCTTGAAACCCCTCGGTATAACACACTCTCCTTTCAAATATTTGTTTTTAACATAGCTTCTCCTGTATTCATGTCAGTGGCTGCTGCCACTGCACACAAGTTTCTTCACAAATATTTTGTCACTTATCCTGTAAACAAGTTCTGTTTCCTCATACAACCCCCTTAAATCCTATACCACACAACACTGCACTTTTTGTATTGCATATAACACATCCTGACAAAACAAGTTTTGTTGCATATTTATCACACTTATTTCCAGACTAATGTAGAGTTCAGAACTCTTCTCCTTATCAATTACATTCTTAACTGTAACATGTTCACACTGTGTTTTTCCCACATTCCCACTGTTGACAAATTGTTTACATGTTTTTCCACATACTATTTCCCAACTGTACATTTAATACCCCATCCTCCTTTTTCCTGTTGTCTCCACAGTTCACACCTCAACATTTTTGGAACATCCCAACCTACACTCATCAGCATTAACTTTGTAAACTATTTTCACTTGCTTTATCAGGTTTGTTGCTTTTTCCTGACATCATATTTTATAATCGAGTGAACCATACTGAAATCTGTCCTACAATTGAAGGGTGCGCCAGAATAACGCTGTATGGCACATATTTTCCATTGTTGCACTTTGCATGGAATATTGCTGCACGAACACTCTGCGTCTTGTAATGCATGTAGTTCTTTAGAATACCAACAGAAAGTAGCACTACACAGTTACAACTACTTGCAGTTGAAGGTGATTTCGAGCGAACAACGCTGTATAGCACAATCAAGGCAAACAAATGTGATGCTAATGTAGCAGGTTCATTAATAAAACCATAAACAAAGGAAGAAAGAGGAAGATAAAAATTTTGGAAAGGAAGGATGTCAAGCGGAAGACGTTACATGACGCAGGAAAAGAGAACACCTCGAGTAAAGGCAAACTAGTGGCAGAGAAAAGGCCCCCAACCCAGCTCAGTAGAATAACGCTGTATGGCACATCACATTGTCACATATTTCCATCTGCATAATGTGATATGTACAATCCTATGATATACATTTTACAGACTGCATAATGACCGCGAAATATGTAGACTATTTGTATGTTATGTGAAGTTATGTGCTGCAAAGTATATGGTATTCAAGTTGTGGAATATGTGTTATGATTTACATTACAGAAACCGGTCTGCGACGAAAATAACTGCATGAAACCTGTTTGCAGTCATCTAGACTTGGATCAGACTGTGAAATTATACTAACATTATCATAATTTTTCATAAGAAGAACAATGATCATTTCTAGTGAAATTGCATTCAAATGAAAGAGACTCAAAGATGCAAAAAAGGGAAAACGGATGCCACTTCGCGCAGATCTGCAACATTCAAGTACATGCTCAATGGAAAAAAGTATGTCAACATAACCTACTACATACATTTTCAATAACGCAGAGGAGAATTCAGACACTTCAGAAAAAGTTATTAAAGGATGGTGTTTCAGTACCAAAAATGGTCGAAGAAAACATAAGAATAGGCCGCATGCAATACCCATAATGTATGATGCTTGATACGTGAACACATAAATAGTTTCCCAAGGCAAGAATCACATCATAGTAGACATACACATCACAAGAGTGTCCGAGTTCTGACCTGAACTTGTCTAAATGTTTAGTTTGTTTAAAATAATGCATCCAGACAAAAGAATCAGCAGAACAGTGTATCAACAAGTGTTTCATACTGACTTTCCAACATTGCGGTTTGGCACACCGAGGTCTGATACATGCAAATATTGTGATATATTTTATCACAAGCTCATTTCAGCAGATAATGAAACTGATGCTGCAAAGGTAAAGTTGGAGAGTAACTTGCATCACGCCAAAGCGGAAAAATCATATTATGCTTTTAAAAAAGGCACCGAGTTAGAACAGGTGAACAATCAAGTCATTGCATTATGTGTAGATATGCAGCAAATGTGCCCTGACAAAAAAATAAAAAGAGAGTCACGAGTAATAGTTCATACAGAGTGGAAATATGTTATTGCTGAAGCTTTTGTGAACAAACCACTCGTGGTTATGGAAATGGAGCAAGATGATTTCAGAAATTTTAGTGTTATTGAATCAAGATTTTCAAAAACCTACAGAACTCAAAGTTACTGAGGTAATGTTGCTAAAATGTTGTGATGACGATCGGCAAGCTGTTTGTGTTTGCAAGAGTCACAACGTACTACGCACATGAGAACGTTTTGAGTTGTTCAAGAAAAAGAGAGGAAGAGCACGGACACAACTACCACTACCATGTGTCTCACCTGAATTACCTTGTTTATACTGTGAACGACTGCCAATGAAAAAGGAAAATAAGAAGGATTTGATGAACATGACACTGTATCTGTAACAATGTCACACGCTGTTTTATGAGGAGGTCACAATATGTGAATCTTGACAGTTTTCAAACACATGACTGGTTTATAATGTCTGTTTTTGTTTGTTTTATATCATTTTTAAGACTAGCATACAATGACTGTTTCGTGTGGTATTGAGGTCCTATATTGACAATGAATAATATTTTGTGCTGTTATTACAAATGTGTTACACGACTTTCATGAAACACATGTTTGACTTGATTTAGAAGCCTGTATGTTTTTTTCTGATTTGTTATTTCTTACTGTGCACAATAGTTACTTGTGGTCTGTAAAGTTTTCGCTATGATAACAGTGATATATGTATAAAGATTGAAGTGATTTTTCCTCTTTGCTTTCCAAATTATTTACTTGCAAATGGTATATAAAACGTATATTAACAAAAATACACAATTAGCCAGTAATTGTATCATAATGTAATCACCACTCCATTAAAGTAATTTACATCATACAAGACATTTGATGTTTTTCTAGTGTTTCATCTATTCAAATGTATTACATGGTCAATGTCATGGAACAATGCTGTACGTGCAATCTTATGTCGCGTTATTCCACTATAAGGCTACATAAATTGACCATATCTCAGCAACTTGAATAGTTACAGCGCTAAATGTTGGTAAGTTACTGTCTACAGGTATAACATATAAGAGGGAGGTAGATACGTTTTTTATATTGTAATTTACCAGCGCACACAAAAACAAGGAATATCAACTAAGTTACTGTATGTACTATACAGCATTATTCGGGTGCACCTTTCAATCGTTTCTCTTATGAATGTGTCAAAGTTCTGTTCAGAAATCTGTGTTTTTAATGTGTCAAACCTAGTATTCTGTTTGGAAATTTTCCCTGTAACTTCATTTTTTAGTGTGGGGCACTGCTCTGATATTTGTTCTGAAATAATATCTGTAATTTCAGTTTTTAGTACAGAGTACTGCTCTAACATTTAATTTTTTATTATAGAGTACAACTCTGACATTTCATTTTTTAATGTAGAGTACTGTTCTGAAAAAGCTAAATCCTGCAACGCTACATACCAGACCCGGGACCTTGCAGCTACGAAAGCAGTAGCGAGGTTATAGGTTAAAGGTGTGGTGGGTGTGTTACAGTTACACGTCGTAAAATACCTAATTTTAAGCAGACACTAATGTGACAAAGTCCACCCAATGTTATTGGGAATGAGAGTGGTGTACGGTGAGTGCCTCTCAACACCATTCAGTGGCAAAGATCTCAAACTGATGCTGCAAATCCAGCCATAAATTCTGATGGTGATATGGGGCATGCTTAAGGGAAATACCCTTCCCTTCCCCTGGTGGAGTGATACCTAAACTGCCAAGCTGCTTGGTGTAGTTTAGTGATGACAGGGCTGCAACTACAGGGATGCAACAGGGACATAAGCTTCAGGCATCAAGCTGTGGAGGGTACCGAAATTGCCCGCACAGTATTTCTAAGACTTGTAATTAGTAATAATCTATTTAATTTGTATGCCAGGAATGTCTAGTATAAAACATAGAAGAAAAATGTAAAGCTTACTATTAAAAAAAAAGTGGTTGGGGGTTAGTTTTAAAGGTTCAAATGCAGCCTATATATGAAGAAAGTACTATGTTGCCAGAGAGGGCAGTAAAGGATGTGAGGAAGCGGAGGTACATCACACTGCACATGACACTCTGGTGACTCATCGGGAGGTATGAGTCATATAGCAAAACTGAGCTGTTCAATATTCATATTATTCGCAGTGGCATGTTGTGATTTCAGTTTCTGTATTTATGATAATGGCTACACTTGTTTGTGTGGTAATATTTAAATGTTTGTATGTTTCTTGTGTTAAATAAGTTTAATGAATTTGATTAATTAAAAATTTCAAAGAACCCTTTGGGAGCAGAATATAAAAATAAAAAAAACAATGAATGAAATAAGGCATATAATGTCACATTTTATGTTAACTATTACACATGACTTGATTGGTAAAGAATGTGACGTGCAAATCAATATAATATTTCAATTCCACATATCTGTGCTAGTTTTCTTTGTGTTTAGTTGTGAAAGTAAGATGGATTATCTGTATTAATTGTAATGATATGACCAGTATGAAAACTGTGTGTTGTGTGTCGCAATACTTCAACTTCAGTTAAACATGTTTTAAAATCTGTATAGTGATCTAAGAACTAGAAAGCCTAAATGACCCATGTTTAAATGCTACTGTGGTCGAAGATTTATGAACTTTAGTGCAGAAATTTTCTTACTGTTAACTATATCCCAAGATTTTAATTTTCAGACATATCATAGTCTGGATACAGAAGTAATTCTGATCTTGCATTATTCAGCTATGGTTATAGCCCAGTTATTTTAGTGTTAAAGAAAAATAAAAAAACTATGTAGATTTGTAACTTAGCACTGACCTTCCATTAAGTAATAGAAATTTATCCTCAAAAGTCCCCATATCTGAGATGCCAGAGTCATGCTTTTTCTATGCAATACACGCGTAAGTGCCGAAATATGCATATTATGACTGTTGCGTGAAAAATATTCATTCCAATGTACCGAAATTTGGTCAAAATTTAAAGTTAAGGGCATTTGGTCAATCATTCATTTTGGTTTCATTATACGCAGCAAAAAATGTCCTAAACTGATTTATACTCAACTAATGGAATTAAAAATTATAACTGCTTTATACAATCACAAATTACATAAAACTTGTCACTGATAAGCATAAATTAACTTGAATAATAGTTTTTTGTTATTTTATAAGCTTAAAATTATGTGTCAGACATTTGTGTGTGATGACTGTAAGCTGAAATAGTAAGAATCGCAACTAACTACTGCACAACAATGGAATTCTAAGCAATTTAGGTTAAAATTAACTATACTGTTTTACCAGAAATAACAACAATATAGTTTTGAAACTTTGCAAAGACCTTCCTTAGTATGTTAGAAATTGATACCGCAAAATCCCCATCTCTCAGATGCAAGCGTCATATTACTAGGTGAGAAGGGCGTAAGTGCCAAAATATGCATACTACGACCATTGTACGAAAAATATTCATTCAAATGTATCATAATGTGGCCAGTATATGAAGTAAAATGAACTTGGTCACTTATCATTTGTTATTGTTACAAAATACGCCACAAAAAAATTCTAAACTGATTTATAGTCAATTAATGGAAAAAAAAAAGCAGCTACTACTGCTCTACACGATCATTAACTGCATAAAACCCCGTCACCATTATGTATCTGGACGTATTTTTTCTAACAGTGTACTTACTCCGTGGATACCTTCTGGTACTGGATGCCTGAATCTTTGTGATGCACTGGAGAAATTGTGCGGCATCAGTAAAACTTCTTCAGGTATGAAATAGCAGTTATTTGAGCTATATTTAAATACCTACTTTATTGAATTTATGATTAAAGTAATTCCTTAATGAATATCATGTGTGTTTTTGTTTTCAGAGTAGCATGTCAAACTACGAGACAGCCAGAGGTCAAGATATGACAGAGATCGTCAAAAATCTGTGTACTGGTTCAGTGTCCGTCCACCTTTTCAGACTTAAGAGGTCCTTCAGTCCATTTCGACAGTTGTCGTTGCAGATGACAACATTAAATGTGATCAGACTACTGCCATAGGGAAAAAAGCTATCAATCACATAGTAGGAGGTAACTTCAGTGATGAGAAGATAAAACGTATGTACTAGATAAAACCCCTTGCCATTATGTCAAGGACTTTGAAAATGACAGAAGATGTAATCCCAGTGAACCCACAGCCACTTTTAATGTGTATAATTTGTGTAATGAAGAATGAGAGCGTCTTCATGAAATGTTTCAAATATGAGTTGGCTCCAAAACCACCAGCTTTATTTGATAAAATATCAATGAGGAAAACAGCTAAATCATCACTTGCAAAATCTTAAAATAGTGTTAGGTAACCAATGAGAACGTAGTGTAGACTGCAAAGTTGTCAATGGAGGGTACCTCTTACATGCGATTGTGTGCCCAAGACATGTTACATTTATTCAAATATGTGAGGTGTATGTTAAATTTTTCCCTGACAGCAATTGTAGTGTTTGATGGTTATGAAATGTTAACCACTCAATAGGAAGACAGAAGGCGGCATTCTGTGAGGAGGTCTTCCGCCGATATTTCAATAGCTGC
>PNEQ01041405.1:10192-83658 GCA_003012365.1 Medauroidea extradentata
CTCAAGTAGGAGAGAGACGGATGTCGAACGCTGCCGAACGCAAAGGCCGATTGTACTTCTTTGTCGCTCGTTCCGCGCTCTCGCTTGCACTTCAAGCCTTACATGGAACACCTCAGAGCGAGGTAACGCCGCATGAGTCATGTTTTTTCGTGCGTGCAGCCGGCTCTATCGAATTATAAGACGTTGTCACGTCAAAAATGTTGTTACATCAGCACAAATGGACTTTCTGAGAAATGGCCATAATAAAAATGGGTACATCAAAATATTAGTAACTTATTTTTTAGCTTCAGGTCAACACCATGCTGCTCAGTCCTCGGGAGATGCTGATACCACCACAGCAGCTATTGCTCTGCAATTTGGCACAAGCTGTGGTGTAAAAGTAATTGCTACTGATACAGACATACGTGTGATATTGACTATGAGGGCAAATGAAGATACATACATTGAGGTTGTCCATATATCCTCAGGCAAGACAACATGAAAGATTTAGAGTATATCTGCTATTCAGCGGGACGTAGGTGAAATGAATAAACATATTTTGTTTTGTCACTGTATGCTCGGGTCGGATACAACCAGTGCCTGCTTCGGAAAGGGAACGAAGCAAGCATAGAACTTCATCAAGAAAGATGCTTCCATTCAGAGAACAGTCACATGCGAACAAGGACGTTATATCCGCTGGAGAAAAGTTTACAATGGCATTGTATCAGGGGCATATCTATGCCACATTGGATGAACTGAGAGTTTATATTTCTGCAAGATAGCAAAGCTGCCTGTTAGCGCTTCTTTCCAGCTAGTGTGTGCCAAATGTCGTGGAACAACATGCACTAATATAGTCATCAACAATGGTTCCGGTGAAGAGGATTTTTAAGGGGTTAAATGCATTAATATAAAATTACACGAACATTGCGTGATATTACATTTTCAATTTGCGATTTAAGTATGTCGTTTGTAGTGACTGAATGATTGGCTTACATGTTTTGTTGTCATTAAGTTTACATATGCAGTGCATGAAGAATGTTAAGTAACATTCAACATAATTCTTGCGACCTGTTAATGATCAATATTACTGTTGCATTTTAGGTCACTATGATGTTCAATATCTGAGCTTATTCATATCGTATAAAGCTAACCAAATTTTAAAAAAGTTTATTCTGGTCTATTTCTGCCTATTGGTGGGTGGTGACTGGTTTAGTGCAATTTGTGATTGTGTAGAGCAGTAGCACATTTACTACCATTAATTGATTATACATCAGGTTAGAATTTTTTGTGATGTATTTTGTAACAATAACGGATGATAAGTGACCAAGTGCCTCTTACTTCACATATTGGCCACATTACGATATATTTGAATGAATACTTTTCGTACAATAGTCTAACATGCGTATTTTGGCACTTAAGACCTTACTGCCTAAAAAAATATGACGCCGGCATCTGGGAGATGGGGACTTTGCAGGATCAATTTCTATCATTCGAAGAAAGGTCTGTGCAAAATTTCTAAACTACATTATTTTTAGTTCTGGTTAAATGCTATAGGTAGTTTTAATCTAAATTGCTCAAAATTCCATTGTTGTTCAGTAGTTAGTTGTCATCCTTATTATTTCAGCTAAAAATCATCGCACACAAATGTTAGAAACATAATTTTAAAGATAATAAAATAACTAAAAAATTTTATTCTAGTTAACTTCCGCCTGCCAGTGACAAGTTATATGTAATCTGTGACTGTGTAGAGCAGTAGTATTTTAATTTAATTCCATTAGTTGCGTATAAAGATTTTTGTGATGAATAATGTAATAAAAACTAATGATTAATGACTGAGAGCCCTGAACTTTAAATTTTGACCAAGTTTTGATACACACTGGAATGAATATTTTTCACCCAACAGCCATGATATGCAATTTTCGGCACTACAGTTGTATAGAAAAAGTATGACTCCAACATCTGAGAGGTAGGATCTTTTGAGAATCCATTTCTAACTCCCATAGGAAGGTTTGTGCAAAATTTCAAAACTAAATTATTTTTGTTTAGGTTTGCATGATTTTTCCCTTAAAATGCCAGGTACATGCCACTCAGCCTAAAATTGTTCAGCCTAAAATCAGGCTGGATATATTTTAGACTGTATAACTTTAGGCTGAATGACTTTAGGCTGCGTGACTGTAGGCTGAATAATTTTAGGCTGTACGACTTTAGGCTGAATGACTGTAGACTGAGTAATTTTAGGCTGAATTACTTTAGGCTGAACAAAATTTTGATCTTGACTACTATGACACGAGAAGTGTTGTATTTTTAGGCTGAACGACTTTAGGCTGAATACTTTTAGGGTGAGTGGCGGTCCAAGTGTGCAGTAGCAGAAAAGTTTAAGTTTTGTGCCATTCACATCTTCTTATGGTTGAATATTTCGCTCCTAGGTGGCAGCACTGTAACGATACATCGAAGAGTATGGTAGTGTTAGTTATGAACTGAAGATAGTGCCACGAGTGCTACGTCTTCGACGTTTTCATCTAGCAACAATAAAGGGTACGAAGTAACCTGTGTATTACACAGTGGAGCTGAAAATAAGCCCTTTTTGGTCTAAAACCAGTCAAGCAGTTTTTTCATACAAGGAAATTTTAGGATAAAATATTTTAACATTAGAACTCCTTTTCTTTTTTTGCCGTCTCTTGCTCTGTGTGAAAAGTGAAGAACTCACGCTTATTATGCTGGTAGAACTAACAAATTTATTCAGTAACCAATTAATACCTCACTGTTTCGTATTATATTCTTTTACAAAAATTATGTAAATCACGTAGGTATAAAATTTAAAACATTTGAAAATATTTCAATAAATGCTTATTTACTCAGATATTTTGATACCGAAAGCAAGTTGGTGTATAATATGTGTTTAGTATTTTAAGACATTGTCTCGATTGTATTCAAGTGAAGTTCACCCAAATTTGCAAGAATGTTTTTCATGTTTAAATTACCATTGCAACATAATTTAAAAAATAATATTATTACTACACAAAAAACGTATTGGAGATGAAACTGTGTACGGCATGATATATCTACCAAGCATTATAGTGGTAAATTCAATACATTAGAAACATTTTCTTAGGCGTGCAACATCAACAATTAGCCTTAGTATCCTAATACTTGCAAGTTAAGGTCAACTTTGTCACAACATAAAGTTACAGCTGGAAGTATCGTAATTATTCCATACTTGCAAAAATTTACATTTCCAAGATGTTTCTACAAGTAAAGATCTTAACATTCATTACAATATGGCATCAGCCACTTCATTGGATTGTTTTATTTTCCGCTCTTACGAAAACGCGAGAAAAATATGTTAAATTTGCTATTAAAGCGTAGATTCTGTTTATCTTGCGCTACAGTACAAGCATCGGAAATGAACTTCTAACATATATTAAGTCCGTAATAAGTCCAAAAATGTAAAAATTCAAATTAAAAGTTGAACTGCGACGTGTTTACTGTAGCTCACGGTAAAATAAAATGCCTGCTTTAATAGCAAACGTCACATTTTTCATCTTTAGAATTAAAAAAAAATAATTTAATAATAAGATTGATGTAGAGGTTGAAGTACTCGAGAACTTTTCACTAAATTTCGGTTTACTTTTTAACGACACTATTTATTAGAAGCGTAACTAAAAATATTTAACCCAGTGGGAAATCAAAATATTAACAAAATTTTACAAAACTTGAATATGTAGGAGTGAACAAACAGTACGTAAAGGAAATCGTTGCAACTATCATTACATTCATGTGTAAATAATGCATTATCTTTGCCGGAGGCATGAGAGAAGTTGGGTAACCATTGGACATGTGATAAATATATCTGTCAGCAATGTGAAAGGATTTCGCACTTGAACAAAATATTTTATGAATGTTGTAGTTGAAATAAGTTGTGCAGCACTCCATGCTTATTTCTGGTTCACCTTCAGTAAAGAAGGATGCCCAAGATGTACTCAATATTACATTATTAATAAAGCATGGTATATTGCAATAGTAAGTGTAATTAAAATTAAAAATTTTGTAGACATTCATAGAACGTGCTGTCATTCCAAGAGGGAAACGGGCCCGGCATACGTGAAACAATCTTTGAGAAGAGATACCTCGAAGTGACGTAGCTATATGGGAGACATAATTGCGAACATCAAATGCCACATCCCCACAGCGATCTAAGCACTGAACTAGTGTACAAGATTCCCGCCGAATCATATTTACTATGAGACTTGAAGCGGTTACCATATAATTTTATTGGTGAAATGTATGTAAGAAAGTGTAGCACACGTCTCTACCTGGATTTAACATACATCCAGTTAGTACAGTTGAAGTACGGCAGTCTGAATCGGCCGTTGTAACTTAGTTGAAAGGCTTAGAAACAGTGTTTATAATACGTGTGGTGTCTTAGTGTCATTTTGCCCTTGCCAGAAGTATTTTTTTTTCTTTTGTGTTGCACAATTGGCACATATGGAATAGTTTCGTAAAAAAACTTATTTACAAACCCACATCATATTTGAAGTGCATGGTAGGTGGCGCCATTAAGAGCAGCATTCTGTGAATTGTCGGTCGGTATTAAACAAATCATTAATCATGATCCCATAAATATAGCAAGTATTTTGACTGAGATGTTTAATTATACGTGTTTTTATTAACATTATGGAATATCACATGTAATGTCATTAATTTAATCTCGTCATGATGGTATTCATAGTGTTACGGATACCACCGCAGCGCTCACCAAGCAGGGGAACTGCAAGCACGGAGCTGTGTTATGACAACACTGTGAAGGTTATCCTCAATATTGTGAGCAGGCTGACATATATAACGAGGGGGCAGGGCCACCGAGGTAGTTGTTCATTGGACCATCAGCTGGGGCACCTCCAGGTCGCCTAGGACGCCGTTCCTCTGCTGACCAACTCCGTCTCCGAGGACAGGACACCTGGGACTCCGCTCGTGACCTGGGGATGTCATGACAGTGCTCGCGCTCGATAACGTCAGAGTGTCGACTGCGCCAATATGCAGTAGTAAGCCGTTTGGAACTGGGTTCCAATATACTTCTATTAAAGCCCCCCTATATTCAGGCCTTAATCCAAGATTGTACGACACCAATTGTAAAGCTGCACTGTGCACTGTCAATTTAAATTAAAGTCCCTTCTAGTCAATATTGTGGCGTCTGATAATTATCCTTAATACCTGGTCGCAGTACACAGGAGTCACAGTTGAATGGTGGAGACAGTATTAGCCTCCAGTCTGAGCACGCCACCCTTATGTTCACGCCGAGAACCAACTGGAATAGAGAACCATTTTAAAGGGTGAAACAATAGTCAATTTTGATTTTAGCATGCGTGACACATTTCATTATTTATTTGTCTAGAGTCATTAATACGGACAAAAATGTTTTGTGAGATGAGCAACCTGCCGACAAGAATATCCACTACCATGCATACCTGAGAAACTTTCAGTTTACATTGGTTGTTCCACCAAATGCCAATTAATTTTTAAATAAACACCTGGAACTTTAATTTTATGTCAAACTCTGTTATTTGTTCAGAGACCTAAACAGCGAGTCCAAAATGCTGTGTTGCAATTCTGTTTTTCCCGAAATCAAATTTACAACCTTAATTAATAAACAGTATTAAAAAAATTGTGTGCGTCAAATTGGTTGCAAATACGAGCTCTTTCGTTGTTATGGACCAACAAATTGCTTTGACCAAAACAGTTACTAATTTAGGCATAAAATTAACGAATTTCATAATTAGACAGATCATATCAATAAAATTTGCAGGAATGTTTTTGCATCTTTACACTCCAATAAGCGCATGAAAAACTGTCTTCCAGTAGAGACGAAGTAACTAATTTTCCAGTCACTTATTTTCCCTATCTATCTTTTTCCAGACACATGTTAGCTGTCGTTAAACAGACAGTGGCCCACCATCTTTTGTACGACACTTAATCCACTATCGCGAAAAAGATACCGGCCCGATACATACAAGATGTATTTTTCCAGACACAGGAAAGCTGCCATTAAAAAGACAACCAGTAGATGTATTTTTTTATGGAACTCACTATACTGTCGCCAAAAAGATACCGGCTCGATACCGACAAGATGTCGTTTTCCAGACACAGGTAAGCTGTCATTAGAAAGACAACCACTCTTCATCTTCCCCTTCTCTCTCTCTCTCTCTCCAAACTTCTCTCTCTCCCTCCCCCTGCAGTGCTTTGTGAGGTGCCTGCAGTGCTATGTTAGATGCTTACTTAGTCGTGTGAAGAGCACACATAGTTGTGTAAGGAGTGTACATAGGTGTGCGAAGGGATGGTTGTTAAGAGTGTGGATACATGGGTGGAGGGGTGTAGAGAATATAACCACTGTCACTTGAATGAAAATTACATTGGGGTGCTTGTAACCACTGTAATTTTGCTTAGAAGATGTTCGAAGAAACATACTGTATATTTTAACAACCTAGCATATGATTTAATTGCCTGACTCCTACAACCTAACTTCAAAGACAGAAATATTTACTCAGAAAATCTGTCGCTTGTGAAACTTGAGCATGAAGCAATCTTGTTCGATCAGCCCATCTATTCCTACCTTGCTGTACTTGACCTGTCGAAGACGCCCATGTACCGGTTCCATTATGATATAATGAAGGATAAATACGGTGATTACTTGTAGTTGGCCTACATGGACACAGACAGTTTCATCTATGAAATACGAACAGGCAACTTTTACCAAGACATATTCACCGATTCTAATTTTCAGAATGAATTCGATACTTCAGCCTATATTGTCGAACATCCAAGCTACGCGCCTCAAAACCAAATGGTTATACGCTAATTTAAAGATGAAAGTAACGGCGTGCCTATAACTGAGTTTGTATGAGTGTGTGTAATGATATACGTGTACAGGTGCTGTGAAAATGCATGTACAAAGGTTAAAGGACTCCAGAAATGTGTGATAAAAAAGAAAATTACCTTCAAGGACTACTTCAGGGCTATGAACAGAAAGAAGGTTATGTTAGAAACTGTATATAAAATCAGATTATGGAAGAAGCAACTATATTCCGAGTGTAACAACAAACTGGCGCTTAATAGACTAGACGACAAGTGATGAATATTCGAAGATGACGTAAACACTCTACCACTTGATACTCTGACTAATGGTAAGTCGTAATTATATCTCTCCCGACAGTGTCATACATCCTGACTATACTGAGAAGATCCGCACAATAAGCTTAAACAACATTATCTGACAAAGTCTAGTACCTAATGCAAAGCCCATACTGCTAGAGGACCACAATGAAGAGAGGCTTGGTTCACTACTAGCAGCTACAAGAATTAACAATGTGACGAGAATACTACCGTAGAAATCACATTACTCCATAAGACTATATAGGGAAACTGTTTAAGGAACATCACCGCATCGCTGAGGACAGTTACAGTTATACAGTAGACCCGATGTCTCACACAGCTCGAGAATGTTATGTATACAATAGTTCTGACACCTATGGAAAAACCTCAGATATTTTAGATTTAGAAAAAAATTCAGTGTAGGTTTAACACGAACAGTATTCCAAAGTTCTAGCTCAGTCGAAAAATCAAAATAAATAGTATATTGTACGCAATCATCTACATACAAGAAAAATACCAAAGTACTAAAAGTTACCCTGCGACACTAGAAAATACACACCAAAAAGGTCAACGTACAAGAAGAAATGTCTTAAACCAAAATATTTAAACGAAAAAGCAGTCATTTGAAGTCTAACACAGAAAACTGACATGTAAAATCTGAGAGGGAGAGAGAGGAGGAGGGGAGGGAGAGATGAGAGTGGAGCGAGAGAGAGGATAGTGGTCGGAGAGAGAGTAAGGCGGGAGAGGAGGGGAAGGAGAGAGGACGAGGGGAGGGAGAGAGAAGTTTGGAGAGAAGGGGAAGGTGAAGAAAGAGATAGTACATGTAAATGCGTAAAGCTAAAATATGATAAAAATACTTAAAGGCGGTACACAAGTTTAAAATAAGTAGTACGAAACATACAAGGGAAAACAAGTGTTAGGTTTAAGGAAGAACAGAGACAAGGTTAGACATGTGACTCGGTAGGAGGTAGGTCATGATAGATGAGGTTAGATACAGGCAAAAAATTAAATAAATCAAAATAAATAACATACTGTACACAATCATCTACATACAAGAACATTACTTAAACCAAAGTACGAATGGTTACTATGTAACACTAGAAACAACAAACCAAAGCCCAATGTGCAAGAAAATAAATAAAACCAAATATTTAAAATGAAAAAAAAAGTCTTTGGAGGTGCAACTCAGAAATCCTAGCAGCAAAATTTAATATCTGTGAGAAAGAAAGATGGAGGTGGAGAGAGAGATGAGGGTTGAGAGAGATGAGGAGGGTTGAGGGAGTGAGAGAAAAGTAGGGTGGAGGGTGAGAGGAGCAGGGTGAAGGGAGAGAGGAACATAGCAGAGAGAGGAGCAGGGTGGAGGTAGAGAGGAGGAAGGTGAAAAGAGAGAGAGAGTCTAACACACGTAAATCCGTAAAGCTAAACTGTTATAAAAATACTTAAAAGAGGTACACAAATCCAAATAGTAATGCAAGACACACATACAAGGGAAAACAAGTGTTAGGTTACAGAAAGAACAGAGACAAGGTCAGACACATGACAAGGTAGAAGGACAGGTCATGATAGATAAGGCTAGATACAGGTAAAAAATTTAAATAAATAACATTATATACACAATTATCTACATACAAGAAAATTACTGAAACCAAATATTAAAAAAAAATATATAATTTTTTTTTGGACGTCTTACTTAGAAATCCCAAACAGTTACATGTAGTATATATGAGGGGGAGAGAGAAGAGATGTGGAGGGAGAGAAGAACAGTGTGGAGAGAGAGAGGAGGGTGGAGAGAGAGAGAGGAGGGTGGAGAGAGAGAGGAGGGTGGAGAGAGAGAAGAGGAGGGTGGAGGGAGAAAGGAGCATGGTGAATGGAGAGAGAGGAGGGTGTAGGTAGAGAGGAGGAATGTGAAAAAAAGAGAGAGGGTGTGGATCGAGATACGCAAAAAAGTAATACAAAATGTACATATAAGAGAAAACAAGTGTTAGGTTAAAGGAAGAACGGAGAAAAGGTTATAAATGTGACATGGTAGAAAGACAGGTCATGATAGATACGGTAAAATACAGGAAAAAAGTAAAATAAATAACATACTATACACAATTTTCTACACACAAGAAAGTAATTTAAAACCAAATTACAAATTGTTACTGTGCGACACTAGAAACGACAAACTGAAGTCCAACGTACAAGAAAATAAATAAAACCAAAATATTCAAAACGAAAATAAAAGTCTTTGGAGGTCTAACTCAGAAATTCAAACAGAAAAAATTCCATATCTGTGAGGGAGAAAGAGGAAGGTGGAGAGAGAAATGATGAGGGTTGAGGGAGAGCGAAAAGGTGGGTGGAGGGAGCGAAAAGGAGGGTGGAGGGAGCGAAAAGGAGGGTGGAGGGAGAGAAGAGCAGGGTGAAGTGAGAGAAGAGCATAGTGGTGCGAGAGGAGGGTGGTGGGAGAGATGAGGAGGGTTGAGGGAGAGTGACAAGGAGGGTGGAGGGAGAGAGGAGCATGGTGAAGGGAGAGAGAGGAGGGTGGAGCAAGAGAGAGAGAGAGAGAGAGAGGGTGTAGAGAGTCGCAAAAATAATTAAAAGCAGTACCATAAGTTTAAAAAAGTAATAGTACAAGACATACATACAAGAAAAATAAGTGTTAGGTTAAAGAAAGAACAGAGACAATGTTATACACACGACTTGGTAGGAGGTTAGGTCATGTAAAATAAGGTTAGATACAGGCAAAAAATAAAAATCAAATAAATAATGTACTGTACACAATTATCTACGTAGAAGAAAATTACTTGAACCAAAGGACCAATAGGTACTGTGCGACACTTGAAACCACAAACAGAAGTCCAACGTACAAGAAAATAAATAAAACCAAAAATTATAGTCAAAAAATAAAGGTCTTTGGTGGTGTAACTCAGAAATCCAAAAACAGAAAAATGTAATGTCTATGAGGGAGAAAGGGGGAGGTGGAGAGAGAGAGAGAGAGAGAGAGAGAGAGAGAGAGAGAGAGAGGAGGGTGGAAAGAAAGATGATGAGGGTTGAGGGAGAGAGAGAAAAGGAGGGTGGAGAGAGAGAGGAGCAGGGTGAATGGAGAGAGGAGAATAATAGATAGAGAGAGAGAGAGAGAGAGAGAGAGAGAGTGGGCGAGAGAGATAAAAATATTGAAAAGTGGTAGACGAGTTTAGAAAGTAATACAATGCAGACACACAAGGAAAAATAAGTGTTAGGTTAAAGGAAGAACCGAAACCAGGTTAGAAATGAGACTTGTTCGGACAGGTCAGGTTATGTTAAGTCAGATTAGGTTAGGTTAGGTGGGGTAGTGCTCTTAATGGTGAGACTTAGAAATGGAGACGGACCGAACCATTAGTACATACAACACTAATGCTATCTAGCAGACGACACTGGAACCAAAACGATTGGTATAGCTACTAGCTCTCCTGGTGGAAATACTCAGCACCAACATCTAAATAATCAACGCCACTTAGGAGGCGATCAGTAACTACTTGCAGCCTGATCTAGAAGTAAACTACATAACTAATAAAAAAAAAGAAAACAAGATGTAGGGTACAGCCATGATTGTAGCTAGCAATCAAGACAACGTACATTAACCAAGATGGTGGTTAGAACATATACGAATAATTACGAGAGGATTACTGAACAGATCCCCCGATCTCGCTCCTAGGCTCCTGCAATAGAATCACCATTACTCTAGTACTTTTCTTGAAGTTTCATCATTTGTTGTACATAAAGTTGTGATGACTTGGCGTATAAAGCATGGCCTGCTGTGTGGAAAGAGTGGCGTCATCTGAATAGTCGTTGCAATATGTAGTTTCAATTTCCCAGTTTTCTCAGCTCAATAAAATTCAACATTAGAAGAACTTGGTGAAGGTACATCGTCCACAGTTTTCTTGTTCTGCTCATGGACTCCAGACATTTACACTTGTCCTGAAAAAAAATATAAAATTCAAGCAAATTCGTAATTTTCTGCTTCTTCGATGCAACTGAATACACGGTTGAACAATTTTGAGCGGAGCATGAGCAGATTGTCATCCAATCTTTCTCCATCAGGATCAATCATGATTTGAATTTTCGCAGCTGCTGTCAGAATATGTGCCCGCACAGCTTGAGGAATTGAGGTTTTGGTGTATACTGTTTTCCACAGTTCCTCAATTCTACTTCCTCTAATTACATAACCAATTGATCCAAGAAATGAGAATAACATATGAAAAACACCAAGCCTAACAATAACAGGGCTTACAGGATTGTTCTTGTAAATAGACCAAACTATTTCAGAATTTTTCATGAATAATGGTACGTCCAAAGTTATAACACAAGTGTGTCCTTGCTCTTGACTTTGTTCTGCAGCAAAATACAACGCTGAATATAAAGTTGAGATATTTGATGGATTCCCATCAATAAAATGAAGAGGTATTATTTTCGTAGCAACATTTCTAGATTGTTCCATTGCTGACTGCATAAAGCCATTCCATAATGATTGTGGCTCTTTTTTATCAGTGTAGCCGGCTGCCCAAAGTAAATCAAGTCATGTCGCTTTCCCAATGATGTTTGTTGCCTCTTCAGAAATGTAAATGGGATTTAAAGTGATAGATATGTTTTTGACTTTCTTATAGCTTTTAAATGGTATCTGCTTTACTTTTCTGTCCACTTTAATTTCCTAACAAACACTTGACTTTATGAATAAACTAGTGAATAAATTGTCGACAAAACGTTAATTTTATTTATAACATAAGCTATCAATTTATTGAGATAATGGGGTTTTATCAAAAGAAATATATATATTAACGAAAATGGATTTACATAATCTTATCTTGCGAATAACACAGAAGCCAAGGCATGTACAAAGAAAGTTATCCTTTCATAAAATATGTGTTTTTAACGTACTTTAATTTTTGTGTAAATTTTTTTAAAATATTGTTAACTGTTCTTGAAATATGGCCCAAAAGGTGAAGATTGGTCACCATTTTCCAATATGGCGGCCATAGCACAGCACCCATATGTGTTGTTTTTTTATATGTTGTTACTGGGTACTGGTACCATGCATATGACAGTATCTCCTTTAAGGGAATTATTTCCAGGTAAATCCCTAAAATGACAGGACTAATATCCCAGGTCACGAATTACAACTGTCACCAACCATTGGTAGTCTCGTGTTTATTCTCTTTGACTGCTAACACAAAGGTCGTGGGTTCCAATCCTCCCAGGATCAGAAATTCCATTGCTTGGAACTGCTCGTTAATAACGTAATGCCCTGCATTACCAAGCACTTCTGAAAAACAAAAGTGTTTTCCATATCTAACTAAGTTACTGTTCCAGAAGCAACTAAGATCTTACACCAGATAGTTACAGTCACGAAATAAAAAAGGCTGTATTTTAAAAGTTTTTTTCCCCTTCGAAGTACGAGTTATTTAACACAACGTTATGTTAGGACGTAAGTTGTGTAAAACTACAGGAACATTTGTGAAGAGTACGCTGCTACGCACAGTTGTGTAAAATTACGAAAAAAAAATTACAGTGAAGTTAGCCAGTTTTCATCGAATTAATAGTTCCTCGCGAATTACTCAAGTGCCATGAATTAGTGATCAATGTCTGCTGCTTATAGTAGAAATGTCAAAATCTGTGCTTTTTAAACAAGGAACTTATAGCTCTACTTGTCTTTTTAGCCCATTTGTTACCACCACTCATCGAAGAAATTGTTTCTCGTGGATTGCTCATACACCACGAATTAGTGATCAATGTGTGCTGCTTACAGCTGAAATTTCACAATTTGTGCTCATAAAACAAAAACTTTATAGATCATCATTTGGGAGATGCCTAGAACGGTTTTCGGGGTTAGCGGAATGGCAAAGAAATGCAATCTAGACCTGATTCTTTTCAGAAAGTGTTTTACAGTTTCTATCATAAATTGAGGAGAGGGATTGTCTTAGGTTTTTAACGTTGAATTATTTAAAAAATCGTTACCGTCTTTCGTTCCACTACTCATGAAACGATGACTGCCTGTTTGTACTGGATGTGAGATTTACAATACGTTTCTCAGAACAATCATCTTTCAGTTACATATTGTGTTCGTGGCAAGCCAATCAAAAAACAGAGGACTTTTTTTCATTGCCATATTATTTCCAATATCTGTAACGCTACTTTCGATTAGTTGTGTATCCATAAGTTAACTGTTGATATTTATTTGGCATACATCTAGTTCACAATTGATCCTATCTAAGAGTGGCTGTCGGAAATGGATATATACGTAATGCAAATTAAAATGGAATGAATTGCACACCCAAGTGTAAAAAAATTCTTAAGATTAGCAACATCTAGTTCAGTTATTGGTCATATACTTGAGTGTGAATTTCACTCCATTTTTATTCCTATTACCTGTATTATTTTTGAATCCCCTCATCATTTTGTGGCAACTGCTAAGGCAGTTTAGTTGTCAAACAGTGTTTCTGTGCCTATTAGTTAGACTAGCTACTGCTAAACACCGCATGAGAAAATACGATATAGCTTTAACTGCACCATCAATAAATACATTATACTAGCAGTCCCCCGCAGCTTCGCTCGCGAGTATTATTCGCAACTGGTAATATTTACTTTCATTGAAAAACCTATTTGTACTCAAGATTGGTACTTCAGTCATCAAATGTTAGAATGTCCAAGCGGCTAGTTCTGCAGCAGGATAAGTAGCTATAACTGTCCACGCGAAAAACAGTCTTAAATTTGTCCCTGCCACTAACGGCGACTTCGCCTGGGCCTTATTTATAGCCCTACCAATTTGAGGTTGTGGGGTGGTTAAGGTAGCTAAGGTAAAAGGTTACTCGAATAAAAAAAAATTCTTATTTACCCTATGCACATCCATTATGGTGACGGTGCTCTCTATGATATATTTTCAAAATATTCACTGGAACTTTATTGCCATTACAAAGTTTCAGTGCGATAAGGTATCACGGAAACGTATTTGGTACCGCAAACTTAATATTAGTGAGGTAATATATATCGTCGTTTTACTACCAAAAGTGACCCAGTCAAAATGAGATAAAATGATAAAAATGCTAGGGATATGTATATGTTGTACACAAACAATTGCCCAAGTTTTAAGTATATTCGTCATTTCGTTCTGTTGCGTCACAGTACAGAAACGTACCACATTTTTGTTAATATCTACAATTTAATACTGTTTTTAAACAAAATAACAATGATTTAATCATTTATAGCAGTATACCGACGATATGTCAGCTGATGATGTAGAGGAACCTAAGTGGAAAGCGAACTGCAATTTTACCCCTTTTAAACGACTACATGTAAATTGCACGAATTCGATCTGCTTTGTAGTTTTTGTGTGTCAAAATTGAACGTTCGCACGCAGCTTTTACCGGAATTCGAGCCCAGAACCTCCCAGAATTTAGACCTGAGTAACAAACAACTGCATCACGTAACGTCGACATAATTCATGAAAATAAAACTTTATTAAAAAAAATTATTTGTGTTCTGCTGGGCTCATAGAGGTTGTACAACACCACGTCTCGATAGGTTACTGTAGAGTGAAACTCATGTATAAGTTAATTCTCGCTGCTCGTACTTGCTTTTCGGTTCGTCTGCCTTGAACGTTTACAAACTTAGTTTTATTATTAATGATCAAGTTATCTTATAAAGTGAAAAGAAACTAACATATAATTTTTAAATACTTACGTAAGCATCACTCTGATGCGAACAACACCTCAATATCGCTACTGGTTACATAGATATCATGAGTTGATGGAAAATAAATTTTTGTGTCTTTTCACCCTTTTGGGTGTCGAATTTCATCTTTGACATTTGTATAAGTATCCAATTGAAGTGCAAATCATGACGCTAGCCCGTTCAGTCGATTAAAAATTGATTATTCATTAAAAAAAACACATATGACCACTGCACAGTATTGAGAAATCGAATTTCAAAAAATCTTAAAACCGTTTTGCGATAATTTCTGTAATCATCCTGAAGCAAAAATTAATTGTATATCTCGACGGGTTCGATAGATATCGAGGATTTATCTAAAACACTTTCAAGGTCTTTTTACCACCTAAGAGAGTAAATTTCGAAAAACCCTTGAATCACGTTTTTGAATACTTTATTGGTATCTCATGGACGTAAAAAACACCACATTAGCCTGCTGGGTTCAAGATATATTGACGATTAATTGAAAACGCTTTTCACCACTTTTCATTTCCTAAGGTGGCGAATTTCGAAAATTCCTGAAATTAGTTGTTAGGTATTTGAGTAAGCATCAACCCTAAACAAAAATTACGTCGCTATATAAAAAGCTATGGGATCGATATATATCGAATGTGAGTCGAAAACACACATTACCCCTTTTTTAACCAGTTTAGGGCCAAATTCGGAAAATATATTTTAAATGGTATTTGGGATATTTATGAAAGCACCAATTAAAAGCAAAGAGCATTTCGATATCTCGATTGATTCAATAGCTACGGAAGGATAATCGAAAACATATTTCACGTATTTTCACCCTCTTAAATAAAAAATTTCGAAACGTCTTTGAGTCCTGTCATATACATTTGTAAAAGTAACCAATTAAAGTAAAAATCACGACGATAGCCAATTGTGTTTCAAAGATATAGACAATTTATAAAAAACACATTTTGCCCCTTTTTACTGCCTGGGGGTCGAATTTCAAAAAAACCTAAAACTGCTTTTTGGGTATTTATGTAAGCAAAATTTTGAAGCGAATATTAACTATCTATCCCGAAGGGTTCAATAGATATCGATAGTTGATTGGAAACACATTTAAGGTCTTTTCACCCCCTTAAATGTTGCATTTCGAAAAATTCTTAAATTGGCCAATATGCATTTTTGCGAGTGTCCTATTAAGGTAAAAATCACGATGATAGGCCGTCGGGTTCGAGCTCTATCGATGTTTCTTCGGAAACACATTTCACCCATTTTCACCCCATTAGAGGTCGAATTTCGAAAAATATTTTCTTAGTGCTCGCCTGCGACCTGAGGGGAACCCCCACAAAAAATTCCACGATTCTACGTCCAGTGCTTTAGGCTGGGGTTTGATATGTCAGTCAGTCAGCTTTAATTTTTATATATATAGAGATAATTATCACTTTAAATGAAATTAGTAACCATTATTTACTAGGTCGACCAAAACTTGCCTAATATATCTTGCGAGGTTGTGCTTGGTAAGCAAAATCTTCTCTCCACTCCCAACAGTTGTAATGTAAAGCACATACAATTTGATTACTTTGTATATAGCGGAGTATTACTTTACACGGGAAGGTTAAAGTCTCAGTTTTATGTTAACTCGTGTAGCAGCATGTCAAATGGTTAGTGTTTTGGGTGAGGGGATTTTTCCCTGACATGCGCCGCTTTGTGTGTTTCAGTAAATATATTTTTGCGAGACCCGTCTACAGGAAGCTGTATAACCGGTTGTCCCCCCCCCCCCCGCGGTAGCCTTTTCCTTCTGCCACCTCTCCTCTTGGTCCCGCTCCTTTCTAGGCGGTCAGCCCCTCTGGAAACTGTCCGTCAGAAAAACAGTCCTAAGTCTGTACGTGTCAAATCTAGCAACTGTCCCAGGCCTATTTACACTAATAAAAAAAAAACTTTTATATGACTGGCTATCGGAAGGTGTACATACGTAGTTTCCGTGATATCGAGATTGATTTACCCCGAGTCCAATCATTGATTACGGTTCCCTTGATATGTAACTGCGAGACTCCATTAAAAATAAATACACTATTAACTTCCCAGGCAATTAGAGGCTGTAGAACAATACGTAGCGGTTTAATGGCGTAATGTTCAACACAGTACAAATTATTTCTGTTTGTCCGTGCTTCCTTTTACGGATCGTCTGCTTTCAAAGGCTTACAAAGTTTTTCCACTGGTAACTGAGAGATATATTATAAGTATAAAAATGAAATAACGGGTTTTTACTTATTGTCTGAACAAATGTTTTCTTTATTAGTTGTAAATGTTAAAATATATTGATATAAGACATGGATGCTTCTGAATTTCACAATAATTGCGAACTTTACCCATGTAACTGAACGATTATAATCAGTTACTTACAAGTAGATCATGTATTAATAACATATTTTTGCCCGAAAGGTTTTGATTTCTTCTATTGAGCATATATAACGCAATTGTAAATCATCTTATTTAAGAAAATTCCCTTATTAATTCGCCCTGCCAAATTCACTATGTAATGACTTTAACAATTTGTCAGGCGTGTGTTTAAATATGTTTGTTCATACAGTATTTATAAATTACGTGAACAGTCGGTAGTTAAAAGTCATATCTAATATAGATGTTGAAATTTTGTTTCTGTAATGGGAACATCCAGTGTACTTTATTAAAATATAAAAATATTTATGTGGAATTAATCTTGCTGATTACAAGGAGCAGTTTCACATATTGTGAAAATATTTTTATACTTTAAACAGAATAATGGAACTAAAATAATATATCTTTAAAAGTTTTTACGAATTGCTGGCTTGAAAACAGAAGACTTATTCAACTTGAAGGCAATAAAAATAAATAGCACTGCTCAGTTACATTGAAAATTATTTCACAGTAAGTACATAATAAATTTATATACTGTTACATTAATATGCGTTAACATGTATGGTCTAAGTTTTATTGTTTATTGCTCCACAGGTTCTAACCTACATATCGGTGTAAATATTTGTAATTTTTACTAATATGTTAAAAACAATATGAGTTTCTCATTCGTTCTGTACAGTTATGAAGCAGTGCAGTGGTCAAGTTAAATAACTTAAATCGTGTAAGAAAGACAGGATATGTCTATAACAGAGCAAAATAGATAAAATAATCTATCACTAGCAAATATATAAGAAAGCGAGCTTACGTCATTATAATCTTCCTCATTCTTGAATAAATGTATAAAAATTAACACATACGTCTAGTGTAGCAGTGATAATGGTCCCGTAAAGCGAAATTAAGTGAACATGACTCTTGATTATTTATATTACATTCCAGGCCCTTCTGTTTATATAACTCATTTTCCTATTAAACAGCCCTTTACCGATTTCTTGCCGTGGCACATTTGCAGTATAGATGCATTATCATTCCGGACGTTACGGAGACGAGATGTAGCCACTAATGTCTACCCAAGGATAAGGAACACAAACGATAAGGTAAAAATATTATTGTAGCATATAAGGGCCATATTTTCAGCTAGCAAGCCTATATATTGCTTATCGCAAAGTTTAAGGTGCAAGTGTACGAATGGCCCTTCACAATGGTACTCTTTTTCCCTTCCTTCCCCTCAACGCACAACAACCACTGCCATTTTAGGCCTACCCCTTGCCACTCTATTTGCATGTGGAGCACACACCCATTGTTCCTAGTCAACATTCCATATTCAAAATATGCGTATGTTTGTTAGCTCAGTTAATGCAACAAGTGGGTTAGTAACTAGAGGCATAATCAGCCAGTAATTTGTGTTAGAAACTTTCATAAACTGAGACGCAAAATCAATTAAGTGAAATGTTGTGGACATACGCCATTGCAACGCTATGTCACCTCAAACAATCAACAGTGAGAACCAAGAAAAACATAATGGAAAAATGCAAAATTAGCAGTACTCAACACACATAAAAAAACTCAAGCCAACAAAATTAAGACAGCACAGACAACCGTTAAAACAAAGACAATGTCACACAGAAAAAACTGTTTTGTGGTGACTGCAAAATGATTTGTCAATATGGACATCACAAAATATTTTTGCAGTGGTTACAAAATTGTTGTTTGGTACTCATTGCAAAACTTTATTGGAGACAGCAAAAAGTTTTAGTGGTCACCACAAAAAAAATTTGGTAAGGTCCATAATGACAAAATATTTTCTGGTGACCAATAAGTAATTTTTTCAGTGCACAAACACAAGGCAAGAAGAAAAAGCTGCGAAAACACATATGAACACAGAAGTTTTTCTCAGGCGAGCTTTCCGCGACGTTTCTTGAGCTGACATACATTAGTTTTTTTCCACAATAAAAGCAAATACCTTTATAATTATTTAACTTAATTGGATGTGTAAGTAGAGTGGCATTTTCCTGTAGTGTGTAATGCCTATTTTCTCATACATATTCGGCCAGTCTTGATTTTAGAATAGACTGTTCCTGAGACAACATTGTACAACACTTAATCAGTTATCCACATAGCAAGAGTAATTCAAAGATAGTACTAAAAAATAAGTAAGTTACGTAACTTTCATTAAATACAATGAAGTAAATTTAAGTTCAGTCTCTAAACTGGAAAAAAAAAAAAAAAAAAAAACCATTGGGCCTGTGTCATTTATTTCAAAAGAATGAAGTATACATAATACATTTTACTACTATGATTCTACCTCAAACACGTTTTGAACACTTTCTAAAAATGAGCAAATTATTTTCTATAACATGTTAGTTACAGACAACAGCAATCACAAAAATGTAAAATTTTATAGATAGAAATTACCGCAGTAAATAAATATCGTGTGAAGAGGGTACCCGAGTACCAGTGTATCGCACCTTCAATGTGGACTTACCATTGATACCCGAAGGCATCTTCTTATCTAAAAGGATGGCATGAAATGAGGCTCTACAGTGGAGAAGTGACGGAATGAGAAGGGTGGAGGAAATAGGCTATCACCGAGGAAACTTGCAGACCAGCAATATCGTTCGGCACAGTTCCAACATGCGAAGATCCGAAGACCGCCCCCGCTAAGGATCGAACTTGGATCACCTTGGTAGGAGGTGAGTGTTCTAGCCACTCGGCCGCTGCCTCAATTCTTCCAGTTTCATAAGTAGTACGAACTAAAATATATTATAATTATTATGTCATGTCGATAAAAATAAGTGATATCACATTTTCTCGATACTATTGCGACTATTTTACATAACTGCATGATTAATGATCAATTGTACATGCTGTTTATAAACCACCTGTAAGATTCACTCTTCGGTTAAATACCCTGAAAGCTGTTTACTCGTATAAGAATATCACCTTGTTGCTTCTTCCCCTTAAAAAAATATAATTAACTTGATCATGACTTACTTCAAATATATCTTTATATTCGTGATTGTCATTGCAGCTAGGATGTAACTAAGTGATTCATTAATTGGCTCATTAAAATACATAAGGCTAGGTGTTTTGGCCAATCTTTGTTTTATAACTGTAAAATTTTAGATTTATATTAAAATAACGTATTCCAAATACGTATACTGATCAACTAAAACAAATAATTTTTGTTTTGTATTAGTTAACACATCTAGTTTCAAGTAATTGAATTTCAACATTTGATTTTGAGTTTTTTCTTAGCTTAATATTTAAGTTGGTGAAACACATAGGACACATGTACAGTAAGAATTAATTAATTTCTGTGTTTGTCACGTATATCCTGCACAGGCATTTCCTATACAATTAAATTCTAAGTGATAGTTATACCGAAAGTAATCGTGTAAACTGCAACGAAAAAAAATTTCACAGTCTGACATTTCAGAGCATTATACAATCTATTTTCAAAAAATTTTCGCAGTATATTTGTGTGTGTACAGTTTGTATGTAGCATATCCCTTGCAGTCTTTCTTTCTCGCGAAGAATTAATAGTTAGAATATTTTTTCAATCAATATAACCACGAATTTAAACACAAATGCATAGTTTACTTATTGGTACGTGCATATTTCGTACACAAAACATTTTATACATTATGCAATATTCAGATTAATGTAAACATAACAATAGGCTCAAATACAATGATAAATGGAAATACACCTGAAATAAATTAAAGAAAATGCTTACTTTGTATACTTGGCAAGCTCAGATCGTTGTCACTGTTTTGCATAACGAGTGAAGCAGCCACATCAGGGAGATAATAAAGTTATTTGCATAGCAAAAAAAATTAATTTGTTAGAAAACACTGTATTGGTTTTTCCATTGTTTAAGAATTCAACATAATACTTGGTTCAATTTATTTAATTTTCAACGATCGTGTGTTTCGTAAGTGATATCCAGAGAAGTTTAGAAAAAAATTCCTGATGACACCCAAAAGACCTAATACAACATTATTACGTCTAGGGTATTATTAATATTGCTTCCTTACATTATTGCAGGTTTCTGACTTTGTCATAGACTGCTACAAACTTGCAATAAACAATTAAGTCGTCAATTACAGTAACGACAAACTATACAGCCAACAGTCGTTACCATTGTACGCTGAAGTATTCAAAACTAACCGTTGATGTTAAGTAATGTCCAAAAATAATAATACGTGGATAATATATATTTTTAGAAAGAGTTTTCAGATGTACTGCAATAGATTTAGACCACAAACTCATGCATGTACCAGTGTTTTCGTACAGTACGTACGTTAGCAAGAACCTTCTCGGCCGTGCCCATAAGTTTACTTCTGAATTTGTGACAAATTTGAAGATTAATTTACCTGTGATGATTATATTTATTATTCCTTAGTAATATAGTTGAATATTATCACTTTTCTGATTGAATTATATTATTAGGTATGTTTAAAATGTGTAAAATTTCCTCAAAATATTTATAAAGCTAGTCACGACAGTTTGATATTCTTTGCTTTCAACATTTTTATTCTATATTTGAAGAAATATATCCGCTAGAATAAAACTGATAGCGTTATCATACATGGCAGGCACTGAAGTAATTAATGTTGTTAGTTTTACTGCTCGAATAAATTTTTCGTGCATGCAAACTTACCGGCATATACTTTTTTTACTATACACCATTCAAGGAGTACCAGATTCCGTCACCAGATGTCAGAATATTTGCTTTGCATCTCGAATTATCGAAGTGGCAAGTTTTTGTCGAGAATGGTTCCAGCACTGCATCCTAGATGGCACTACATACGTTGGGAGTTTGTAATGGAAATTCATAGTTCTACAGCAGTCGGATACTTAAAACTTAAGGCGTTAACATTTTAGGCTGTATGACTTTAGGCTGTATGACTTTAGGCTGTATGACTTTAGGCTGAATAAATTTAGGCTGTACAACTTTAGGCTGAGTGACTTTAGGCTGAATAATTTTAGGCTGAATGACTTTAGGCTGTGTGACTTTAGGCTGAGTGACTGTAGGCTGAAAGATTTTAGGCTGAATGACTTTCGGCTGAATAATTTTAGGCTGAATAAGGTCGAAGAGAGGGTTTTAGGCTGAACGATTTTAGGCTGTGTGACGGTTGCCCAAAATGCCTGGGCTATTAGAGATAAACAATTCTTCTTAATATAATTCCTCAGAGTTTTCATTCATTCTACTAGATTGAATTGTTGAGTATTTGTTTTAATAACTGGCAAATGTTTATCACTGTGATATCTAAAGCCTCAAATTTCTTGTCTATCTTCAGAAATTTAATGCAGTTGGCAGTTTACATTTTTCTAAAGCAGGTCCAGACCACAGTGATATTAGTATATATTAAGTAATGCTGCAAAGGTCACAATAGTCTAAACTACTTCATTAGTTACTGAAGAGGCATTCAAATAATACCAAATTTGAATTTATAATGGACAAGGCTCCAGGTTTGTTACAGGCAGCTTTGTAAATTTTTTCACTGAAACAAATTTTGTCTAAAAAAATATTAATATTTTACCAACAGTGAAGTTAATGTTTAGGGAAGAAAAATGTTTATCTTGCACCATTCTATACCTTGAAATGTAAATTTTCCAGAGGGTAGGGCTCCCTGCATACCCCACTTTAATGGAGCGGTATATGTATGAAGAGGCGGGCGGGACGTAGAATTCATATTTGCCCCTGGTGCCACAGACTCTAGTTGCAGCCCTGGGTGGTGATGTGCTGACTGCAATTGTTCTCTTCTTGAACATCAAAAGTTTTTTTTAGACATATGCCATTGTGGGCGAATGTTGCCTAGATGTATGCAAAACTCAGAAACTTGTGCTGAACATTGCTATAGACTTAAGGGTGTTACCTACCTCAGAGCTCTGGATGCAACAAAGTGTGTGAAAATGCTTTCTTGCTCACAGTTTTCATGATATTGAAAAAACTGCTCAAAAGATACTTTAGCGAAGTCCATGGCATCGACATGAAAACAAAGATCAGTGGTGGAGTATGTGTAGCTTCCACTGGTACTCAGTGACATTGAAAATTATGTAACAAGTATAATCATATGCTTGCTCCTGTCATTGCTCTGAGAAAGGCAGCACCCTTAACACTAATAAATCTATATGTTCACTACTTAAAGTGTCCCATAGTAACAATGGATCGACAGGAATGTTGTACGCCAACTCAGCACTAGGCTTGTGGAAATGCAGCATTTGATGAGAACTTGAAGGTCGTCCTAATAATTCTGATGCTTCTTAGCTTCGAGCACGCAGGTAGGTGGGGCCCTTTAAATGCATTGTTTTTCTGGGTTTCATTTCTTTCTTTGCGTAGCAGTCAGAAAAATATTTACAACTCTGATTTTTCTGTTTGTGTAGTAAATTATTCTGACATTATAATATAAAATGAGATGTGAGCTGACAATGAGATGTGTGCCAGCATCTAGTTTTTTTAGTATATCGACCTTCTCTTATTTGTATAGAACTATTTCCTTTGCTGCCATGTAAGTCATTACCACCATTATCTGTAGATAGGTGCACACTGCACCGCCAGTACAGTTTAAAGGAGACTAACCAATACTAACACTCTGGTATCCCATAACCCCCGTCAACCACTCGTATCAAGTGTTATCTCTGCATGTGTCATCTAGACTAAACGGGAGTGGCGCCAATGCTGAAAGTTGAAATTTCACTTTCGTGGGGGTCCTTGTATTTTGTTTCGCACCTCAGATTACATACGGATACAGGGTAGACACCCATTTCACATTTTTAAATTCCTGGTTTTTTCCCGGTTTTTCAAGGCTGGTTTCTCTCAATATACACATAATATATTCAAATTGTAATTGCCCGGTAATAAACCTGAAAATCATTCACAGCTACAAATAAAGTATTTACATTATTTTTAACACAGTAAAATTTATTAAACTATATAAGCATTCATCACATTAAGGCTTAGACATACATTTTGCATTCATTAAATACCTAAACTGCACGAGTACAGCTGTTCAACGTATGTTTACGCTTCTGAGTGAAATACAGAGGTATTTATTCCATAACTACTGTGTGTGATATTTATGTCAAGTACTTGTATTATATTAATGATAGAATGCTTAACAAATGTCACAAAGAACTTGACGCCCTTCTCTGCAGCGATTGGGTTTACTGGTTGCATAATTGCTTTAGAGCAATATGAGTCTCAAGAAGGATATTAAGATATAGAGCATGAGTATTGGGTAATCCTTCTCGAGTTAGAGCAAATCTTGACCCAGTGAGTGACTACCGAGTAAGTCAACAGGAAAAGTCCTAGTAAAGATAGCACAGAGAAGGAGAATTTCACATAAATGAAGGGGAAAGGCGTGAGTCACCCGCCTTAGATTATCACAAGTTGGTATGCCACAGAGAAGGTGAATCTTCACATGAATTAAGGGGAAAGGCGTAAGTCAGTAGACTTAGATTATCACAAGTTGGTATACGAGTAGGTTTCATTAAAGGAGAAGACCATGAATAATTAGGTTTCACAGAATGCGTATATTCACAACAGAATACAACACTTGATACAAGTTATACATGTGTTTGAACATAGTACACATGATTGAGGATAAAGGTTTGGGTCTGTCCCAACTTGATACAAACAAAGCTTCACAATGGTTCGACACAAGATACAACAGGGTTTGCGACATGAAATACAAAGGTTTTAGCTACAATGAGACATAGGAACTAGACATGGCGCTGTGGGTCATTCCGACATGAGATACAAGATATATACTCTTAAATACTAGACTAGGTGCTTTGGGCCATTTCAACAAGAGATCCAAAACATGGCACTAGGGGCCGAGACATACTGGAACAAGAACAAGAACTGAGACCTTGCTAGTGGCAGTGGCTACTTGGAAATCAACTTTTTGACCCCCGAGGAGCGTTATAACATCTACACTACTTCTAACTATTGTGCTGCCAGCGACTCAAATATAGCGCAGCGGCCATCTCAAATAACTGACTGGAAATGATTTATGGTGATCCACTCTTAGGTCCTGAGAAACTTGAAATTGTTAGTGTAACTTCCTAATGACTGGTTAAGTGTATCCACACTACAAAGATTAACTTAGATACAGTGCCATGTCTGTGGGTTAACTAACTAGTCACATGGGCTTTGGCTTCCCCTTAGAGTCGTCCTGACACTCAGGCAAGGAGTGATGACAAGAAGTTTTGGTAGGGGTGAAGGATTCACCATCAGACGAATTTGAGGAAAGGTATCACAGAGGCATCTCATGGACATCGACCCTCTGTGACGGACTGTTTTGTGTGGCGTATATGTTAGAAAGGTAGATTAGGTAAGGGTAATCTGTTGGCACCTTGCGCACATCAACCAACAGATCGGTAGGGAGTGAGCAGCATCTCACAGACATCAATCGCTCAGGAGGGTGGGTACCAGGATGACCCGGTGGTTAGGCCGAGTCCCTGACAACTGAAGAGCTAGGGCAAGTTGCCCCCCTTTTGTACTGGCCAGAAGGGCTGAAAGTACAGTTAGGTAAGCAACGCAAAATGGCCGACAAGAGCTTGCAGCTGACTGCTGCTACAAGTGTGCCACCTTCTCACTGTAAAATTACTCCCTCGGGTCAAAATTACTCTGCCACACAAAATAAACATCACGACTGTAATAAATAACACTTGTGTTGCCGTTAAACACTTTAAGGTACAAAAACACTGGAATGAATGTTAAATACATTTCAAGGCACAAGGAACAAATACAATATATAGTTACATGTGTATTTTCCCATGTTCTTTGTGAATGCACTTTACAAAGTCCATGCAAGGGATTGGTAATACTGGTTAGGCGCTCGACTGTATTTGCAAACAAACACTCGTGGAATGATAACAAAATTGCGTGATGCAACTATACAATTAAGATACACATTGGGTAAACACTGGAATTAACATAAAAAATTATGGCTTTACAAATAAAGGCTGTGACATAACAATCTTAAAAGCTAAAAATCAGCAACACTGTAATCGGCAATGTGCGGGCGCATACTAAGACATTTAGGTTAAGATAGCAAAGTGTAAACAATTTAGGGGCGAGCGTTAAAAGATTTACAGCTTGATGCGGCTGATATGAATTAAACTCTTTGAACATACTAATCAACAAAATTCTCAGAACATGAACATGCAATAATTGTGATGTCAAACACAGGCATAAAATGTAATACAAAATAGCAAACACCTTTGTTCAATTCTACAGTGATAAACATGAAAACGTTTCATCGGAGTGACAAAATTTCAATGAGCTTTTTCTTCACGTGGCACTTTTACTTTTTTTTTCCTGGCAAAAAAACATCCATGAGAAACTAAAGTCCTTTTCAAAGAATTTTTACTTTTCCATGGCAGGTCTACATTTCTATCTTTGTCTTGCAAGTATTTATTAAAGCTTGTAGCAGCACATACAGTTGCTTCGTCTTTTGTGGCACAAAAATTAACAGAGCAGGTTTTATTTCCACAATTTCTTGACAATATATTAGGGATTTTGTATAAAATTAATGATTTTACTGGAGAGGCAACCTTGCTGTCTATTTCTTTATAAAACCATACTAATGGTTGTCACAATTCTACTACCCTACAGTGACACACATCTAGAGATAGCCAACGTGTGCAGACAAGCTTCAAACACCATATGGGATTTTTCATCACAAAAGGTTTGTAACTCTGTTTTACGTTTAGCACTTTTAACTAGATAGTAATATATATTCAAAATAATTTCATCAACATTTACACATATCAATTTAGAACCTTTCTCTGCTGCTGAACTTAATAAATGACAAGCACATCCTAAGAAAAATTATATTATCATTAAGTTGTTTCAAGTGCATGGCAAAAAAATTTTTTTTGCCCAGTCATAAAAGATGCATTATCAGAGCCACGTGCAATGCAATTCTTGACAGGCATGGGTCAATCCATTTCAAATGTCCCATTTTTTTACTGACCATTGTAGAAAAAAAATTTTCTTTGGCTGATTTCCTTCATGTATTCATAGTCCAAAACTGTTCATCATTTGCTTTTATGAGGTGTAATTTATCAATAGTTGTAATTTTTATGTAACAATGTGTATATTTCGGCATTTGTAAACATATTTTCATGCCTTACAATGTAGGGCTTCGCGTTAAAAATAGTATCACCGGGAGTTGGACGGCAAGCATAAAAAATAAATAACAGAGAGGATGCCCGGCATGACACCGACCAATAATATTTCCAGGTCTTGTAGACCTCCCAGACAGCCTCAAACATCACGTTAACCCAGAACCCTGTCAGCCAACACCACCCACTTCATCAAGACTTAGATAAGCATAAAAAAAAAGTAGGTCCGGAAGCCTGTTGACAGGCAGTAATGCATAGCTGTAGGTCGCCATTCTTTGGTGTTGCATTTTGTTTTTTTGTGTGTGTTTTTGTATAATAATGAGGTAATAAGGCAAGCTGTTACTAGTACAATACCACATGTGTCTGATGCCACGTGTAACCACATAACGAGTAAAATTTAAAGGAAGAACGTGGAGTTTATCTTGTTCACTGAGAGTACTAAAGTGTTTGTAAGACGGGCAGTAATGGTGAGGAGCAGATTACTATAGTTGTGCAGAGCGAGTCAGAAGCAGGGGTAATAGGTGTAGACGACAAGAGTAACTGTACAAAAATAATGTGTCAAAGGATAACATGTTCGATAGTACGAGTGAGGTTAATGATAATTGGAAACTGAGGGGCAGTTCACGATTCACCCCAAATACACTGAATATGAATGTAATATTTCAAATTATACAAGCGGCTAATGCAGGAACGTTAGGAGAACTGACAGCTATGTGCCAGAAAAATGTGGTGAGTCAGAAGGAAATGCATCAGGAAACTGCAGTAATTTTCAAGGGGCTAGAGGAAAACATGGAGAAATCTGTGAAAGGGGTGACGGAAACTTTCCGCTGGGTGAAAGATATAAATTTTGCAGGGCGTAGTGGGGAAACTAAAGGGAGCAACAAAAGGAATTGAGTGTAGTGAGAGAAGGAGTGGTCAACATGTGAACCAGTATCAGAGCAGAAAAGGCCGCAGTTGATTACAGAATCATGCAAATGAATGTTATTCGGGAAAAGTTGTGGGATTGCATAATTAATGTCCTCCCCAAAGTAGAAAAACAAAAGGTTAAACTAACTTTTCACAAGATTGTATGATTACTGTGGAGAATGGTTTAGTAGAATATGGTGGTACAGTGTGATTGCAAAGACAACAGATTGTGAAAATAAAATAAGAAATTAGTTCAGGATATGGTCAAATGGATGCAAAACGAGACATAATTGGCACACTGGCCAACCGTATCTCTCCCATCATTAAGTGCGTGTCAGGCTGTAGTCTTGTATGGCTGTCGATGAGTTGTTTTTGTGCCTGGTTCAGTGTACAATGGCAGTAAGTACAAGTAAAAAGCATAAAACTTCAGACAAAGGAAGGGTGTTTAATGAAAACTGGACAGAGGTATGTTATACTTGTAAATATTAAAGAAAGACCACTTTGTTTACTTTGCCAGAGGTCTATTGCCATACGTAAAGAATACAGCTTAAAAGCATTACATCTTGAAGCATGCAACAAAGATGGAAGAGCGTTAAAGATCAGTTACGATCAGATAAAGTAGCTGAATTGAAAAAAACTGCAGTGTCAACAATCATCACTGACAAAATCAAACACAGCTGGTGAATTAAGCGTGAAGGTTAGTTACATTACAGCTGAAAAAATCGTTACAAAATCAAAGCCTTTAACAGACAGAGCATTTATTAAGGAATGTATGCAGTCTCCAGCTGGCTATTTTCTTCCAAGGAATTGAAAACAACTTTGTGATCAGAGAAGAAATGGCTGCTCTGTGCCCTGTTAGTGGCACAACAAAATGTAGGGACATTTTCAATACAGTTTCTTTAACTATCTTCGGAATCGTTACTGATAGGGCTTCAGCAATGGTAGTTAAAAATGAAGGTACTGTGGCACTAATTAAAAAAGAATTGGGTTCTGAAACCTGTCTGGAATTTATTCTTCAAGAGAGCCTGTGTGCGAAAAGTTTGTGTTTTAAATAAAAATGTTATGAAAGATGTGATCAAAATCGTTAACTTCATCAGATCCCAAGATTTGAACCACAGGGAATTTTATGCATTTCTTAAGGATGTGGACTCATGAGTACGGTACAGTAAACCCTCGTTTTACCGGACTAATTGGAGGAGCGTGGTCCGGTAAATCAGAATGTCCGGTAAATGGCGAAGTACCAAAATCTGCATATGGAAATAGACAACAAGCCAATAGATATATAGCCCTCTGATACGAGTGGCAATGCAACGTGTCTGTTGTCATCAAATCGCTGAAAGTAGGCGAGGGGAAAGGTTTGTGATGACTGGCGGGAGTAGAAAGATAAGCATGGGCCTTTATCTGTTCATTGAGATAAAGGTTGTGGCGGGGGAAGAGTAGAAGGGAAGGGATAGAAGGAGAAATAGATTTGCTACCAAATTGGTTTCATGTTACGTTGCGTGGTAACTAGTGACAAGTGAACTTAAGCTACTGTTTTGTATTTCAGAGTAAAGTGTTTATTTACTAAATAGAAAACACAAATAAAAAATTTCCAGCTAAACTACCGCTGTTTGCATCCCGGCACAGTATCGTATAACATGTCTGTGAGAAAAGCTTGCTGCCGACCTTGAGACTCTTTCTGAAGGGGAAGGGAAGGAAATGCTGTGCGTGAGAAAGTCATGTATTGTGCTAGTTTGTCTGCAGCAGATTTTATCTCTACATCTCGCACACTTACACCACACGAGCTTTGTTGAACATACACTGCCTCGTCGTGCGAAGATGCAGTAGCTAGTTTCATGTGTTTCCTCATATTTCAACACATTACTCTTCAACTTATCTTTTGCTTTACAAATGTCCAACACAGTTTGTTTCTTTACAACATAATCAGCACACAACTTGCTACCGAAACACTGGCCTCTTAACTGTTATATTAGTTCTTTTTTTTTATGTCAAACTTACTCTCTTTCTTTTCTGTTCTGTTGAAGATGCCATTTCATAAAAAAAAATGCACAATATTTATCACGCATGTACATCAACTGCATAAAAAATACAAGAAGACACGACAGACGTTCTTGTCCGGACACGTCAAGACACTGATGAGTGACTAGTTCTTATTGTCTTAAGCGGCTATTCATGTGCGCGCCTGATTTCTCTCACCAAAGCTCAATAACCAGGTCGGTCTTGAGCTGTTGATCTTACAGTTCCGTAAAAAATTCAGGTAGACAATCATTATTGCCCAGACACTGTATATACCCTAATGCCCGACTAAAAATAGCTCTGCCTACTGTCTTATGCTGCTATCCGTGCGCACGCCTGATGTGACTCACCAAAGCCTAATAACCAGGTAGGTCTTGCACTGAATGTGACAAGTAGACCCGATGGTGGAATGATTTTGCATCGCCAGATTTTGTCTGCTAAATACGAAGTCCGCTGAATGGAGGTCTGATAAAACAAGGGTTTACTGTATTATATAATCTACTACACTGAAGTTAACTGGCTCAGTAGAGGTCAAGTTTTGAGCAAATTTTTTTATTTGAAAAACCAAATTAGTGAGTTCATGGCAAGTAGGCCTAAAGGCAAACCTGTGTACCAGTTCCACCACCCCATACAGAAAGCTGATTTCGCATATCTGATATTTCTGTGCATCTAAACGACTTAACTTACAACTGCAAGGTAAGGGTACTTTTGTACAAATCTTTTATACCAAGTGCAGATATCTGAAAACAAACTTCTTTTGTGGGAGACGCAGAAGGATAATGGAGACTTGACACATTTCCCAAGGTTATCACAGTGTAAATATCAAGCTAAAGAGAAACACAAGACTGCTCTCTTTGGCCATTAGTCTGAATTTATTACATGCTTCAAAGAGCATAATGAAAATTTTTTCATTGTATTTTCCACTCCATTTTCAGTCTAAGTTGAGGATGCTCCCACCTTTTGCAAATGGAACTTATTGAGTTACAGTGCAATACAGACTTAAAGAAGAAATATTTGAATGTCAATATGTGGACATTTTAGTCTAAATATAGAGAAAAAGGACAGTTTCCGAATCCCTGAACTCACTCTCTGCTCATAGATTCACTTTTTAGTAGTGACTACAGTTGTGAAAAATTTTCTCCTCGATGAATAATGTTAATTCAAAATCAAGGAATCAGCTTACAAATTCCCTCAGGGTTGCTTCATCCGGTACTAAAGCCAATATCCCTAGATAAGTTAGGAAAAAAACAGTTAGTTGTTGCACTAAATGTAGAAATTAAATACTGTGATTTTCATATTTCGTTTTAACTTTACTTCTATTTGTGGAATTTATATAATTAAATTTTGCACCATCATTTTTAAATGTCACAACTGTATGATAAAAATTTGTTAAATATCAGATTTATCATTCGTTTTTAAACATGTTTATATCACAGAAATACCATTATGTTAAAAAGTTATTGTTTGAAAGCTATCATACTCATCGTTGTGATAACAAATTATTATTTTTTAATGTGACCCACGAGACTTTGGCTAGGACATAACTGGCCCTTGAATGAAAAAAGGTTGAAGACCGTGAATAAATCGAAATATTTCCTCAAATGCTTACAAATGCCAAAAATGCTGTACCTCATCATATAAAAATGGCAACTATTGATAAAGTGCATGTGATAAAAATAAATAATAAACAATTTTGAACTATAAATACATGAAGGATATCACAAACAAAAAATAAATTTTTTCTAAAAGGGTCAAGCAACCTGTGAGGGGACACTGTGTATCAATTGACACTTACGTAAAATCTTTCCGAAGTATCAAGTAACATTTGCTCAATATTTTCTACAGTTGCATCACCTTCCAATAGCACAGCTGCAAGCAAATAATTTTTAACATGTGGAGCTACAAAATTAAAATAAGTTATTACAAAAGGGTATAGCTTCAAATCGTCATTTCTGCCGTCAGTCGAAAAATGAAAATGGAACTATTTTTAATACGCCAGCTAGTATACTTTGACACTCACCTGCCATTTCACTGATTATTGCAGTGGTTTTGGTACGCCCACGTATTTCTTGGCCTCTTCAATCTTCATGAAAATTTTCCTGACTAAAGGCCCTGCATGATCTGCCACCCATACGGGCCGGCTATGCTCGACAATGAAGGACGTATAGAACCTCTCTGCTTTTATCTCACTATGATCATCACTTTACATACTTCTAAAAAATGAACTAATCATAGTTGATTTTTCTTTACTCGAACCATTTCTTGTGTGTTGTCGTACTTTTCGAGTGCTCTCAAATCACTCCTACCACCATGTGTTCATGTCGCAAGCACAACCAATACAGAATGCATTGGTACTTCCAGTTCTTGAATGAGTAACCCAATAAAATTCTTTATTAACTTTTAAAAAAAAGTATTGTAATCTTTTTTCTTCTGTTTACTTGCCACTTTTAGTCCGGTAAGATCACATTAGTTTATGTAGACTGTAGTTAATTTAGTTAGGCAAAACGTGTATTAATAAAAGACAAAACTTGAATAAATTACAAAGAGTTGATAGATTCCGAGGATTCTGCTAAAATTCTCAACTTTTACAAAGAAAGGGATTACTGCTGCCACCTTCCAAACTTTTGCGTCCCAGTATTTTTTGCTATCGATCGGCTATTTTCCGCATTCCTAAGACACAGAAATTTTCCACTGTAACCTCCGTGTAACCGGCAATGTAACCACAAACCATGGCCCACAACCATACACGTGTTGTAAAGTAAACTCTCGCTATCTTTGGCATTCCTTGGCTATAGAAATTTTCCACTGCCAAATGCTGTGCAACATAACCACAAACAACTACGGTCCAAAGCCATACATGTATTGTAAAATAAAATCTCGCCCGAATGAAAAAAAAAATTAAATAAATAATTTTCTGCACGAAAAACTAAGTCAATCATACAATAGTACAATAGGGTATAAAATTGTACACTCTATGGTAAAATCGGAAGAATTGGCAGCTATACGCTGCAGTCCTCTCAACAATTATTGTCACTATACCTCAATGACAATTGCTTCCTCATCACTAAATCACTTCACTGTCTTACCTGCCCAATGACAATCCTATCTTACTCAACCAAAATCTGACACTTCCAACTGTCTGTAACGATTCACTTCAACACTTGAATATGCTGTAAAATATGATATGGAATGTTATTTTACTCCTGGTGACTTTTATATAAAGGGTAATAGCAAGAAGATTCCAGGTGACAGACCTTGTTTCTTTCTTGGAGGGCCCTGCTGAAGTTGCCATGTCACTGGTGTACTGGTGAAGCACATTTCTCACCAGTCTGCAACCAAGCAATCCCAGCAGAAATAAACCCCCCACCCAAAGTAAAATATGAAAGGGAAGTTGGGAGGACGAGGTGTATACTCCATCCAAAAGCTAAGAGATCATAACAACACAGTAAAAAGTGACAGTTGCAAAATTTCGAGCAAAATTTACGTATAAATAAGCATTGATGATAATATATTTTGAATAGTTCATTTGTGTCACAAACAAATGACTGGTTCTCAGAGCAGAAAAAAAATTACTGTTGCAAAATTTATATTAAAATAAACATTCAATACTAATATATTTTAAAGAGTTTACTTGTGTCACAAACAAATTACTGGTTTTCAGAGTAGATAAAATAGTTCAGCACACACCTCTTGATTCTCAAAATTCATTCAATTTTTCCTATACTCTGTGATAATGTGCGGATAGTTAATAAAAGTGTGAACAATCCCTTAACCCCATGTTTCTTCAGTCTCTAAAAATAAATTACTGTATGTTTGAAAAAAAAAAGTTGTAGGTGTTTTGAGCTTTATCACTACTAAACATCTCTACAATATCTTGTGTAAGACTATAATAATGTGTAGATAGAAGGTCTGAATTAATTTTTACAATATAATTTACATCTGTTTTCAATAGATTATTTTTTTTATTATTAACACAAGATTTATGAAAAGTTGGCCCATATGTGCAACACACTTACCTTTCCAATGATCAAATATCCTTGTAGTATATTACCCTTACTTCTGCTGTTAAGTCCACACTTCTCAAATTGACAAAACTGTAAAAAAATATGGTATCTTACCTCAACTGTAAAGTGACATTCAAGTCATGCAGAAAATTTCCTCCAAAAACAAGAGTGTCTGACAGTGTTAAGCTGGCATATATCCATCCAGTTGGAAGAAAAATTGTTTCTCCTTTCTTCAACACAAGTTGATAACAGCCTTCTACCTACAAAAATTATTAGATTTTTTATTTAAAAACTAATTAACAAAAATAAATAACGTAAAAGATATGATAGTACACAGCTACACAAGATAAAACTGACATTTAAAATGTAAACTTGATGTTTCATTGTGTACACGGTACCAAATAAATAAACATCCACATTAAATACATCAAATTACATAATGTAGCGTTACTATGAACTGAAATAATAGTATTGCAAACAAAAATTTCAAGAAACCATAGCTAACAATATATCTGTACTTAAATTAGCATCATTTAAATAAAATAAATTCAAATCTCAAACAAATAAAATCACATTAAAAAAACCACACATTTTAACATAAATGCTAAACACATGCAAACTATCACAAAAATTGTTGTCAAGGCCAAAGCCTACCACATGAATTATAAATGTGCTGCATCTGGTCCTAGCTAATGCACAAAAGAATGTGTGTCTATCAATAAAAGAAATACATGTGTGAAAAAAGCATTCTAATTTGACAGAGTCTGGTAAATAAAACATGCTACTGAAAAATGTACACACTAAACGTGAATATTTATTGGAGAAAGTAACACAATGAACATAAATCAAATATAGGAGATAAATTATAAGGAATAAAATTTTAAACAATATGTAAATAATTTAATTGCCAAATAAATAGACTGTAAGATACTTACAAATCTTACCTTATTAAGAACGTTATCAATATGAATGTAACATTAAACCATATCTAATAAAGTAAAACAAAATTCAACTGCTACTAAAACAAAAATAACTAAATAACTAAAATTAAAAAAGATAATATACACAAAAATAATTCAACAATAAGTATTGTTGGCAAGACAAGTAAATTATGGCATTCATCCTAATATATTTTGACAATTATAACTCTCACGCTAACCTTAATATTTTTAATGTTTCTAAGGGAAAATTAAACAATGTACCACAGCAACTTTAACCCCATAAACTGTCATTTGATTCCTCCTTAAAGTAACTCTAACTCTAAATTCAAGTTGTTAACCCATCAATTGTTCAGATTCAATTGCTTTCAGTCTATGGCAGGGGAGGCAAACATGAGAAACCTTTCTAATAACATCCCTTGCATTTGGGATCTAGTTTTTTTAAACACAACTGACAGGAGCAATTGTTCACTGGTATGTAGGTTTCTTTCTCAAGTGGGTATTCCCTCGCATGACTTGTGAAATGTAATGTTTAAAGTATCAGGAGGTGTAATGCCAGAGAGGTCTTCTCAAACCTTCCGCCCACCCTGAAGAACTGTCTTCCCTTCTATAAATGGATTCAAAATATTTAATAATATATGAGCTAACTAGAAAATTATAATGTCTTGCTGAAATTCTTTAGCTTGAACTGGTTTTATGCAGAAAAAGACAGTTTCTGACAAAATTTATTTCATCTCATGATACCAGTATAACAATTGTCCTTGATCTTGAAGCTGTGTATGAATCATAACAATACACAGGGACTCTTTGCAACTTTGGCTGATATGGGTATTTTCTTGGTAAATAATTATTAGAGAGGCATATGAAAATCATGATTATGTGTATTTGTTGATCCTTATGTTACTTGCAACACTCTTTTACAGAAATTCCATTGATGAGGCAGGCCATTAAAATGTATTTGGTTCAAGCTACTCCGGTCCATACCACCACAAATAACAATATTTTAGCTTTAGTGGCTCAACTGGGGAGATTATATCAGCAGGGTTTTCCCCTGAACTGACATGATCCCAGTCTTTGATGTCTGTCACTGCACTTCTGAAACTTAATTGGCAACAAATGTTTTCCTCTTAGAAGGCTGAACTCTTTAACAAAGCTACAGCCACCATCACATCTTTCAATAGCTTTATCTGGCTGAAATTTATGGTGTGGCAACAGACAAAGGATCCTTGGCCGGCAGGTCTCCACATATCTACATACTTCCCCTACCTCACCCTGGCAGGAAGGGTGGTAACCTTGGCCAGTAGCGCTCACATATCAGTGTACCTACCCTACCTCGCCGTGGTTGGAGGGGTAAAAGCACGTCATCGCAACCAAAACAGCGCTACACGAACAGAGAGCAATGTATATTGGTGTGCCCTTGTTCATTATTTTTCCGCCTATAATTTTATGACTCCATTCAACTTGTATCTGCTCTGAATGGCCCACTCAAATGTATACAAATCCTTGCTCCTTTACACGTCAACAATGCTCTAGACAATTCATGTGTCTGTATTACTAACAACTGCTCATTTCCATCTGAAAAAAAATGTCAATTCAACCAAGACGATGACTTTGGCTCGTTCTACAGGGCTCAGTAGATGCTTTGATTATGTCAGTATATGTTTCTCTTGTAAAACAAAACACAAACCAATGAAACAATGCAATTTTTCGGTAAATTTGGCACCAGTTATTTTCCATCCCCACCCAGAAAAATTGCCACAGTTGATGTCAACATGATGATCGCCGGACTTCTGACTGGATTTGAAAATATGTATCACATTTACAGCCAAACCTTCACCACATACATACACAACAATAAATTAATCACAGAGCCATCAAGTGGTGAAGGGGGGAGAGGGCGCAAATGCATTGGGGTACCTGAGACAAAGAGAGGCCTGGCGCAATTGAATATAATATTAGAAAGAAACTATTAACAATGTTTATCCTATTTATCTAGCATTCAGGCAGTTAAATTGGAAATATATAATTTGATTTGTAACTTGGGAAATGAAAAAGCAAATTAATGAATTAAATAATTTCATTTGTGGTGATTGCCAGTAAGAAGTTACGCTATGTGAAGCATTGACAGAAATAGTGTCGGAATAAACTACAGGGTCCTTACAAAAATTGCAGATACAAATTCAAGGACTTTTCAAGGACAATAAAGCTGAATTTTGAGGACCAACATCTGTGGTGATTAATAATAATGAAATATCTCCAATGCCTTGTTTTAAAATAAAGGCATGTGGTACATACTATATCGGATTGTTTTCACACACAGACATAATCTATTTCTATTTTATCACATTTTTGAAGAACACTCATCAGGGAAAAAATAACAGCAAAAAATCTTAACAAAACTGTAAAATGGATTGAAAAACAAAATATTAATGCTAAAATTTTAATAGTACTCCAAAATATATTTAGTCACTTATAAGCATTGTATCAATCTGCTATGCTGGTAAATATAAGCCTAGGCTTATTCCTTGATCATTTCAGATGTTACGTACTACTGATCTTTGCTTTAATGAAACCTATTTAATTAACTTCCACAGTTTGTGTTTGGATCCTGTCACAAGAAGTATGCTGTACTTACAGCACTGACACCCATTACCAACCCTAAATAAATATTTAGGCACACAGACGTGCCAAATAATTTTGAATTAACCAGGTAAAGAGACTTAATTATTATACATTCAAGAGCAAAAGAAGTCAAGTCCTAAACAGCAAAACAAGTGTAAAATTTAAGTTAATGTGTTTCTAATTGTTCAACTTGCTATACAATAGCTCCTTAGTTATTGCAAGTTTTGCTACTTTTTCTTTTGCTGTCCTCCTGTAACTGTTTGACTTTGAAACAAATGTTAAATTTCCCGTTGTTTCTGATTGCTCTGAGAGTTTATCAGCTGATGTAGTCAGTGTGTCTATATCTGCTTGAAGTCTTCACATTTTTTCTTCTGTTCATCTATTTCATCAGTTATACGTTTCCTTTTTAATGATTTCTGTTGTGCTCCTCGTGCTCTCTTCTTCCAAATAACCTTGCCACTTTTGCCGGGCTGCAGATGCTTTGACGATCACGTCTTTTGTAACGTGGACATTAGTAACACCACAAGCCGACGTAACGTGCTCACGAATTATTTGCTGTGCAATGTGATTATGTTCTTTCATGTTTTTCCTATTCAAGGAAAATCCTCTCTCAACTGCTGCTTGGCCATGAGAAAGAATGAGCAGCATTTTCATTACTGACCACAGCTTTTCATAGTCAGATTTTGACATGGCACAGGCATACAATACAGAGTCCAAACACTCTAAATCTGGTCTGAACGTCTAGTATTCTGACGAAAAACCAAATTCAGTACTGAATTCTTTGTATGATGAAATTAAGGCATCACAATCAGTTTCTTGAACTCTTTTTGCTTTCACTAACGCCTATAATGTCAATGTAAATATTGTTGCACAATCTGTTGAAATATTCCTTTCCTCGGGTCAAAACATTTGAAGCTTCTCACAACTGAATAAGGTAATAGACATTTCTTCAAAATTTTGTTTAGAGTTTCAACAAGAAAATAATGGCATTGCATGTGCAACTGCAAAACATTACATTCTTTATCAACATTCTTGAGAAGCAAATCTTTGATCCTGTTATAGGCAGGAAATCCTAACTGAACTTTTGCCACAGGCAAAGGATTCTCTTTCTTGATTACATAAATTTTCACGAGCTTGATGGCCGTAGCAGCATGTTTCACCTCATTTTCATTGATGAAACTTTCTGTCAAGTTTTGGATCAATTTCTCCATGTCTTTAGCCAAAAAAGGGCAACATCGGATTATCACTTTGATAAACTTTCAAAAATACTTCAATTTGCTTTGCAATCAACTGGAATACTAAAAGATTCACTGGATTCAGTGTATCATTTGCTGTTTCTTTGATAACTGTTAAAGATTTTGTGTTTGGATTAGGAATATTTTTTTTCCTACAACCATCTGTACATATATAACAATACGAGGCCAAGTCTCAAGAGCACAAGAAACCACAATCACGTTTTCAACCCATCTTACTGTACAAAATTTCAAGGGAAATACATTTGAGTCTGTCACTTTGACATAATATTCCCTTCTAAAAGGTGAGCATTTGAACGGATAATATAAGCTAGACAAAACCTTTCCTAGTTTCCATGTAGATGATGCAGAACCATGCTTGAACGCACCATGAATTATGTGTAGCCTGTAGCTGCCTGTATGAATCACTGAAACATTGGAATCTCTCCTCGGTTGATCACACACAAGGTCATAAAATTTCCAGTATACGTTTTGGAAATCCATGGACAGTTGTAACAACGAACAGCCTGGGAGACCAATTTCTGAATTCATCATTTCGTAGGAGGTGAACGTATCTTGAGCTGTAGTGTGTGCTAAAAAATTGGAATGTATGTAAGATGATCTGACATTATCACCTTCCCAGTAACGCACATAGTAATCCATTTGCTTTTCCTGCAGTATTCTGATGATGCTTTCATCAAAGAGCAAAACGTAAGTTTCTTGTTTCTGAAGGGTTTCCATAAGCCGATATTGAAAATATGGAGCAATGTCAAAACAACAAAGATACATACACTTTGTTTCTCCTAGTGAAAAACTCTGGGCAATGTTACTGTCAGTAAACATGTTTTTGAAAATTTGTGAAATATCTTCACATGACCTGTAAGAACAATGACTACAACATACTTTCAGAGCCCACAGAATCTCGGCTTTCAACGTATCTTGGCTTGAAAAGACGGGCGCAAGTTCCTGATTTTATTGTGATGTATGCCTAATGTTTACGTCAGTAACAGACAAAGCGGAAGATGAACCCTTTTGTGACTCTGCCTTACCATAAAAGTATTGAATTCTTAAACAGGAATTTTTCTCACACAATTGGAGTGTTTCTTACCATTCATACGGCTTGATGAAGCAGATACACTCATTTTGCTAATATCAAATTCAGTTTCACACACATTACACAGAGCTTAATTTTTGTTTGCAACTTTTCCCAGCCACTTATAAAAAGTGGGGTTCTGAAGCCACAAATCATTGTAGACGCAATTGCTGGGGATTTTTTTACAAAGTTCAACCTTAGAAGGCTTAAATAAACTCTGGTTATGGCGTACACTAATTTACAAACAATTGAATAAAATAGCTATCGTCCAACTACTTTTCCACTATCACATAGTTACACTCCATAGAACTGTAAATAGCGAAGTAAATCTTGCAGACACCGTAGTTACAATCCGAACATACACTGGCTGAACGAAAACAAAAGGAATCACTGTCGTCTCATGTCAGCATGCCAAAAGCATTATTTTGGGCAAAGAACAAATCTAAAGTTCTGAAACGGTACCCATAACTTTGCTGTGTTAATTAACATATTATTATTAAATATTTATTGCTTCACTACAACTGCTAGCTTTTAACACCACTGCCACTTTTTGTAACCTCAAATGTGTTCACAATACATAACAAAAGTAGACATGACAGAACAATAATGGTGACGAAGTGAGGTGTGCAGCCTGCCAGTAAACTAACATAAACTAAAAATGTATTAATAATACAGTGGAACCCCAGTACTACGAGTATGGGACATTACGAGACGTTCGTAATTACGAGTGTTTTGTAATGCGTCATCAGTTTGTGTATGCAGATTAATCACCGAGCTATATAGTTAACATAGAGGGGCGGAAACGCTTCCAAAGTGAAGCCCAATTGAACAGCTGTTTTGACCCCAGAAAACATGGCGAACTGCAGTGTGGACAACATTATGTTAAAAATCCGTCATTATGTTAGCATAAAATCCGTTACTTTATCGCTCCACTATATTCCCTCTAAACACAAGAAAATATGCCAATAATTATTGTAATATATCATACTGTAATAATGTTTAAATTAGCATAATCGCTCTTGTCTCTCGACCGGAAATAAAAGTCTGCCATTTTATTTCGAGTCAAAATACCACGTTTAATTGGGCTTCACCTCAGAGTCTTGGAGATTGCTGTTTCCACCCCCCTATCTTACTATTACATAGCTTGTTGAGTTTAATATATAAATGTTCGGTATTTACGAGTGGTATTGTCATGAGCACATTCGTAGATGCAAGAGATTCACAAGCAACAATTATAAACATACCATGCAAAATTAATTTTTTTAAAATTATTTACTTAGGGGTGTTTGAAGTTTCGAAAAACTCGAAGCCGAATCGAAGTTCGCGAACTTCAACTCAAATTTTATAACAGCAGTCGTCTTCGAAGTGGTATTTTTTTGCTCCCATAACAACACAGAAAACGAACGTATCACAAACACTGGCACTGTGTTGACAATTGACTGACACCACTTGTAGACTTCACTTTAGCGGGAAATACTTTTGTTTGTAAATAATATAAGTGGTACACGATAAAATCTCAATACAAACAACAAACAAAAAAACACGAACGGCAAAGTACGCTTCTGATGTTGCTCAGCATTGCCGCTGCCATATTCACTTTTTATCGTTCCGGCCATATTTAATTTTACTTGCTATCAGTGGTTCTTGCCAACATCCGGCAATTTATTTTATGTTACGCTTACGATAATGATGATGTATATCAACATAACAATTCACTAAATTGTTTATGAATATGAGCTGTTACCGTAACTTATTAAATTAAAATATATTTTTTTATATCACAAAGATTTTTTTTACGAAAGCGCCATCTTATTTTATGGGTTCAAGGGAAATCTTAAATTAGAGAATGGCAGTCCTGCTAACATCTTAACAAACACGTTGCATTAACCACTGCCCAAGCTTAATGGTTGTTGTTTGTTGTGCTTTGACTCAAATTGAATAAAACGTTACGATAGTATTGTTCCCATGATATAGTTGCTTACGTTAACGTGATACTTTTTTTTTATATTTAACTTTCTGTGTGAGTGTAGCGGTAGTTAAATTGACAAAATGACTAGTAAGTGCAATTGTGAAGATGATTTAAGTGACGAACCATCTACTACCAGCACGTCTCAAAATGTTTCAGTTTCAGTAAATGTTATCTACTTGTTCTTTGATACAAGCGAAGATAAAAAAACCTGTATATGCAAAACGTGCAGAAAAGTTTTGAAAATACCAACATGTGAGCCACAATAAAATATTCTTCCAAATCTCTGTTTTTTAGGTCTGTAATGCTTGTTGCTTAAACAATTTAGCAATCTCAAACTATGTCAGTTCCGTATCTTCAGATTAATTATCAAACAATAGGCATGCAATAAATACATTAGGGTGTACAAAAATTTGCAATGCCAGTTTCATTAAGACCTATAATGTTCCAGAATTAGCTGAATTCTTGATCATTATGTGGTGGAAGGATGGCTGTTGAACACATCTTGAATTTTAAGGGCCTACACCAAACCCTTCACCTATTTTAAATCAAATCATTCGTAGTTATTTTATAGTAAACCACAATACAAATATGTTTGAAGGTTATGAATCATTAAAATTGTTAATGTTCTTTTATAATATATCTAACAAATGTAAATTAAATTTATTTAGCCAAAAAAGTAAGTGTTTTGACTCTTAGGTATGCAGAAACTTTGTACAAAGTATGCTCATGTACATATAAATGTATAAAACACATAATATATTTGAAAATAGAACTTCGAACTTCCAACTTTGACAATTTACTAATTTATTATTTGACTTCAACTTCGAAGTAAGAAATGTGAGCTTCGAACATCTTCAAAACAACTTGGCCATCGCAACAAACCAAGTTTCTGATTTGAAAAATAATTATATCTGCATCTATCCTGTTGCATGGAAAGGCGTTCACGCATATTAATACGTGCAAATGTTCACATTATCTGCATAAACAATAAAGTAAAGAGATTTTTTATCAGTACAACCCAAAACTCACGCATAGCAAACAAATAACCTCACTCGTCCAAACACACGCGCGACACAATCACTGCGCCGATCGCCATTTTACGATAAAATCTAAACAACTTGCAGCTGTTAAATTGATACACAAGAATTGCTGTCGATGTGTTGAACATTGTAAAATAACGTTTAGCTAAACCACAAAGTTGATTTAATTGATCACATTAAAAATATTTTTTTACTTTATTATTTCAAAATACAGGCCTACAAAGGTCGCACAAAATTTTTTCATTTTGTGATTTCTGAACACAAGTGTGTACAGATAGCAGACCATTAAATTCGTGACATTTGACTAGCGTTTTATAAATTCCCTGACATTTCCCTGATTTCCCTGACAGCTTTCAAATTTCCTGACAATTCCCGGTTTTCCAGACGAGTGGCAACCCTGGTAAGTTTTTATTTTGCAGCCATTCTGGTTTTCAACAAAATCCAAATGCAACAAACGCTTCAGGCACTTCAGTTTTCTCTTGGAGAAAATAGACAAAGCAATATCTGGAATAGTCATCAAGAAATGTAAGGGAATACTTATTCCCACCAATGGATACTTGATCCATGGGGCCACACAAGCCTGAATGAATTAACTCTAGGGGTCTTTTTGCACATTTGTTAGAGGCTTCAAAGGGTTTCCTGGCTTGTTTGCCTTTTACACATGTTTCACAAGTGTCATTACACTTCAAAGAACCTTTAATACCCAAAGTGACCTTGTTTATCACAGACATGTCATTCCTATTTAAATGCCCAAGGTGTTGATGCCATAAAAAACCATTAACACTAGACAAATAACATTCTTCTGCTGGAGTATTCAATTTAAAAATGCCCTTATCTAGAGACATTGTGGCTATTCTTTCTCCATCTGCTCTAGTGACTTGTTCCCCAGACTTACTAAATATGACTTTATGGCCACGCCCCACAATTTTGCTTACTGATAGCAAATTAACAGGCACTTCAGGTACATACACAACACTCTCTACTTTAACAGGTGTACTCTGCCTGTCAGTGGAGTTGTATATATCAATGTCTACATTTCCTATCACTGCACCCTTAAGACTTGAACTGTTTGCAGAAACTATTTGTGTGTTACATGGCACTACATTTTTTAAATGGTCATGACTGTTTATAATGTGTGTGGAAGCACAAGAATCAACGTACCACTGTCCCATTTTACTATTTGTGGGCATCAATCTGTCTAAAGTAGCAAAAACATAATCATTTGTAATTGACTGACCTGCTTTTATCGTCTTTGTACTTATTGCTTTCGTCCCTCTCGTAGGCACTCAGCAATTTCGGGAAATGTGTCCAATCTTGTTGAAGTTGTAGCAAACTACAGGTGATTTAGGCTGGGACACGTTTTCCCGAGGATTCTTCTTGTATTTTCCGGCGATTAACACCACATTTCCATCAGTACATGTGTAGGAATCTGCCTGGTTTCCACGAACATCTTGTAGCAACTTCACTTTTATCGCGTCACCTTTTATTTTTACTCCCGAACTATCTATTCCCATAATCATTGGGCGATATTCGCTCGGTAAACCGGCCAGCAATAACATCCCGACCCAGTCATTATTCACTTCAAACCGAATTTGATTGAGTTTGTGGGCAGTAGAAATGATTCTATCAATGTATTCCTCCACGTTTTTACATTCTTCTTATCTTGTAGTTACTAAATATCGTAACTAACTGACCCACCTTGTTAGTCCAGAATCTGCAAAAGCTTTTTCAAGTTGTTGCCACGCATCCTTAGTGGTAGGTGCCGTCTTTACGTGAGAGAAATTTATTGGATCAATGCACAAAACTAATTTAGCGAAAGCCCTTTTGTTTATCTTCATCTTTCCCCAAAACAACATATCACAAGTCATCAAGTTGCAAAAGGGCCTTCATTGCAAATTTCCAATTTCAATATTTCTCTCGACCGACAAGTTTTTCTACACTCGGTAAACTGGCGTTAAGCATTTTCGCAAAATAGAAACTCAAACTTTCTTGCACGCACAAAAATGGAAAAACTCATACCACTCGCTTTAACTTCCTAACCACTCAAGCGCCTGGGCCCATAACCTGTTATAGTATAGGGCAACTGGGCATGCAAAATAAAAACTGATTTGCTCCAACAACACATCTTTACTCCACAAAGGTTACATTCGAACTGAACAAACATTGCTCCAGTCAAAAACACAAACAATACACTATGGCAAAAGAGCCAACCTATACAAAATAACTAAATTCCTTGTATTGCCAACCTAAGACATTAAATATAAATGCTGTTCATACCAACATAACAAAATACGTTTTTCACATTCCAACAGAAATCTTTAGCTGTAATCTTTGATGCTGTATGGTACTTAGTACATGAATTGGTTGTTACATTTTTGCCATGTCTGCAGAAAAGACAATCTTGTGCATTCCAAACCTCAACACAAATAAATTAATATCCTCTTGAAATGTAGGTTGTAGCACTGTGAACAAGGGAAAGTTTGTTGTGCATTACTTGTTTTCTGATAATTTCAGTTTTTGTTACATTGTTCAGGGAGAAATGTTGCAATGGTGCATTATTAAAATCATTTACCAAATTTTTAAAACTATAAGGGTGAGAATTGTATTTTGTGTCAACATTGGGTCTTGCAGTCTCAGATAGTCTAAATATAATATTTCGAGCTTTTACAACTATGACTTTATGGCTCATTACCCAAGGCGCGATCCTTCTGTTTGAATTCCTGTTAGTTTGGCTGAGTTCAAAGTCTTATAGTGGCTGGGTTCCAGAAGGATGGCAGGTATGATTGTGTTGTAGTCATAGGGCAAGTATGTATTTCGTTTACACTACTGCTATTCTATGTATAGATGAGTGATACCATCTTGTGGAGACAGGACATATAGCAGTAAATCTTTCTTTGAACCTCGTGTTTTGGACTGTGTGATTTTTCTACAAAATTTTTCTTCTACCCGTGTATGTGGCCTTCAGAGTGTAGGATTGTAATATTACCCTTCTTCTAAGTTCCACAGCAACTAAATGATTGCATGCTTCTTTTAAGACCTTCAGTGCCAAGTGAAAATGCAGGAGACTGCAAAAAATTATTGCTTTAATTTGTGGTAAAAAACTGTGTAGGTGAACGATTGTTAAAAAAAATTAACTGGGTTTTACATGAGCTTGTCACCTGTGTCATTTCAGGAACTTAACCATCAACCCAGTGGGATAAACAGTTGCAAGATCCTACAGTTAGAATGGCTTTGAGAACAATATATTTTATTGCTCTTCAGAGGCACTGAAGATGATTCTGAACTTTGTTGTGGAACTAGATTTATTTTTCAATACAATTATGCGGCATGCTGTATGACATTAAACTAGCTTCCATTTCATTCTTGTTTTCCACAACTGCTATGTGACAAGAGTTCCTCATATTCTTGTATGAAATGTTGCAGCATTTCTGCATTAGTTTGTTTCCTTCCAGTTGTCTTTAGTATATTAAAATGTTTACTTGCTATGATGCATCAATTTTCTAGTTGTTCAAGGTTAACTTTCAAATGTAGCTAGCTACATACAAGATAAGATCCAGTGTAAAATCTAGTAGTGTGCTGGACAAAATATGTTTCACATTAATATTCTTCATTCATTAGTTGTTTTTCTGTGGTTTTTTAACTGACCAGAGGTATTCTATTTGTCTGTGCAATGAACCTGACGAAGTAAAGTAAGTATGACTTGGTTGTAGTTCATTATCATTAACTTGTGAAAGATATATTCTTCCAAATAAAACATTCCCCAGTTTTGCGTTTTTCAGGGTAGGCAATCCCTCGCATTCCTAATAGCCGTTTTCAGGAAAAAAAAAACATATTTCAGTTTCATTGTGAACGTTAATTTTCCCAAGACAGTGAAATTCAGTGTCTGCTAGTTTTAAGTTCTTTGGAAGATTCCATTCAGAGCAATCTATTTTCACAGAACAGCAGACGTGTAACTCATTACATGAGGGAGTTTAAAACAAGTAAACTTTAATATAAGTCGTCAAGTTACAAAACACAACAAGGCCAAACATTTCTTTTCCAGAAATGAAGAAGAACTGTCACTACTTTCCTGTATAAGATAATAAGCCTACATTTTTTATAAACTTTGCTAACAAAATTGCATATTTGGAAGTAACCTAGCAGCAACATGAATCTCAAAAAATTTTAATTAATTTAACATAACTGGTTTTGTTTCATGAACATGGACATAAAGTGTTTTGGAACAGTAGTGATGGTTTCAAGAAAAGCAGGCAGACAAGAATTATTCTTTTTGTATAAAAAAATTTAGAGAGCAAAGTTTTAGGTTAATTTTTGTGCAAGCATAACGTACATAAAAATATTTAACAAAACAAAGAATATAAAATTATAAAATATTATTAAAAATTAATAAACCACTGTAACCAACAGTTAAAACAAACTTTTAACTATCACAAATGCAAAGATAATAATGCAAACATTATTGTCAAACAAAAATAGTTTTCCAAGGTTGAGTTAACGGAGTTTGTAATAGCACAAGTTTTATGGAATAGTGGAGCATCCTGTACTGCAGTTATGTTATCCAAAACTTATATTATCCGTATGTAATCTGATGCATAGAAAAATACACGGAGCCCGACAAAAGATTAACGAATTATTAAATTCAATTTGTCATTGCCAGCATCGTTCTCGCTCAGTTTAGATGACACACACAGATTACACTTGACACTAATGGTTGACGTGGGTTGTGGGGGTGGCAGAGTGTTAAGTCTCCTTTAAAACATGCTAGTGGTGCAGTGTGTTACTATTTACAAATAATTTCCACAAGATGTAAACTACCTGGTGGTGATGACGAGTCACGTTGCAGCAAATAAAGGAAAAAGATCTATTCGTAAAAGAGAAGGTCAAGATACTAAAAATCTAGATGCTGGTACATCTGTTAAATTTCTCAACTTATCTTATGATGTCTGCATAACGTACAACATGAACAGAAAAATAAACATTTTAAATTTTATTCAAATTGCGATACAAAGAAAGAAATAGAACACAGAAAAACAATGCATTTGAAAGGATGCCGCTAAACCTGTGTGCTTAAAGCTGAGAAGGGACTTGAGTTATTCGGGTGACCTTGAAATGTACATCAAATGCAGCATCGCCATGAGCCAAGAACTGAACTAGTGTGCAAGATTTTGGCCAATCCATTTTTATTAGTGGGACAATTTAAGCTGTGACAATATCATTTTATAGGTGTAAAGTCAGTAACAATGTTCAGTGCACTTTTCTGAGATTCGCAACATGAGGTTAGTTCAGAAGCCTGAAAAGGCAAATTTTAGATATTTTGGATGGTTTCAAAACAATTATTTCAATAAGCATGCTGGCTTAACAATTATTTTTTGCCCACATCCAAAGTGTTTTTTTCTTTTCGTACACTGGCACAAAAGTGCAAATGTAGAATTGTTACATAAAAAATATATTTAAGAATATACTGAAATGCAATTGAAGTGCATGGTATAATCCATCTTTAAAGAAAAATGGTGATCTAAACGTGACTCTTATTCAATTCTTTCATGTTTGGCTAACTGAAGGTGTTTGCATTTCTAGATTGATATTGATAGAATAGGCAAAGGCATTGTGATTTTATTTCTTTCATTTCCATGATATGCAACACAGTCACTCACTGTGTGATCTGTACATACATGCCTAAATGTAACACCCGCTAGTAATAAACCTGTGACCGTATGTCTAATCTTAACACTCCCTGTAACACCGTGGCGATCATTGCAAAATCGCTCCTTTGTCAAAATCCTTCTAAGGCATTTTACTTATAAATTAGGAATTCAAATAACTGTTCTAATACTTGTAGAGCCTCACTTTAAGAGTAGTGTTCCCATTCAAATTCAGTTTTATAATCAAGTCTCAGGAGAATGATACAAATCCTAAATACATCTACGTCATTTTTTTGCTTTATATTCTGCAATTCCTGAAGATTAGTTCCTATGGTTCTGTCAAGCATTTGTCACAATTGAACGGAACTTTCTGTTGTTATAACTGGTTGCAGTATGATATAATCTACGCATGTGTTGATAATTTTTTTAAGTTATATTTCTATAAACAGGTCCCACTCAATTCAATATCCATTTTTACTTATCTGAATATACTGAATAACTCATCTTGCAGTAACACAAAGAGTATGTAAGAGGTTGTGAAATTATTGTAGGTGAGATATGGTTGTGTTATCACCTATGAATGACAGATGCGTCGCTGATTGTAAACCATTCTTAAATATTACCAATAAATTGGGGAAATGACGACTGTAGCAGTTTCAACTGAACTTCAGTATCTTCATATAATTAATTAATTAATTTCATTTGTCAGACTCCTTAAGTTTTTATTGCAAAATACCTAATAGCACTAAATATCCCTCTTCCACATTTGCATGCTTAGTTCCTGATGACTCAAGTAAATCACATAATTCATCCTGTATACCATTTAAACACATCAACTTTTCCTGTATTCATCTGTTAGTAACTTTCTACAGTCTGTCCTCGGGAATGATGCTTTTATCGTTCTATGAACGAGAATTTGATTTTTTACATTTGTTCCCATTATAAATATTTGTTAAAACTTGAAAATGATAACAGTGAGACACAGGAAAAGAGATACTAACCATTGTCTTACCCTTCAGTTTTTGACGTTTGTATAGAGCCTAGGCTTCAGTGTCCCAAGACGAACATCCACAGTAATTACTTTTCTTTCTCAATGATACATAAAAACTGCAATGAACATGTAAATATCTGGCCCATGATTGCCACGTGAGATACTGGTGGACATTAACAAAGTACAGTGAAATCCTCTTAAAAAGTTTCCCATTTAAGAGATTTCCTGCTTAATAAATAATTATAATTAATTACTTTAGGTTTTTATGCATGTGGGAATATGTTGTGTTGCTTTGGGAACTCAAAGAAAAAGCAGACTTAGTTTTAATAGGCAGGTGTGCGCGAGGGTTTAGCTTTATCCAGTTATGGCCAGTTGGCTGGGTAGCAACAAGCCGAGTTTTCCTTGTTTGAAAGTATTGCGCAACTAGGTTTGCTAGATGCCTAGTAACGAGGTGGTGCGGGTTTCATTTAATCTCTAGAAGGTATGAATGTATTGGGTAGTCAATAGGAGCGTGGCAGCTGGAAGGTCAGGCGAACGGGATGGTGACAGCAACGCGCTTGGTTTTGTAAGAGTTGTTCACCGGTACTCCAAATTTCCGGACACGGGTGTAACCCGGTCCGTGTAGTCTGCTACAAATAATAACATGAAGAAGTAACTGTAGGGCAATAGCCCATAAATGTAGTAACGTGAATGTGAGTGGCATATTTAACATGCACAGATAGCGCCCACTGTCGTTTTTTCTTTGGAACATATTTTGGTCATTCTAGAACTATATTAAATTTTTCTTCCTCCTGTGTGTGTGGCCGTTAGGGTGTCTGGGTATGGTTTTCACCACCCAGTATTCTTCTTTTACTTATTGAGATGTGGGAACTCTATAATCTTCTATGGACATTGTCAGTGCTAAATTTATTTTCTTAAGTTTTCTTCAATGTTTTTTTCAGTCTGTTCTTTGATTTGCGAGTTCCTGAGTGCCTTAAGCAAATGATTTCATGTTTTGCAAGGCCATGAAGGATTTGTAAAACTTAGTTCGAAAGCTCAATAGTGTGCATAAATTTTTATTATTTTTTTATTTTTCATAGTTTTTGGTTAAAACAGCAGCCAATAGGTTTCATTCCTCCAAATTAACCATACCTAAACAAAAATTCTGAATTTATGACCTAATTTGTTCCAAGAAAAATGTCAAAAGAGCTACGCTGTAATGAGAAGAATAGGACTTCTTTTGCTGTTATGGGCCAAATGAGTCACCCCATTTTTGAAGGGTTCATCTTGTATCTTTCTTGTATGCTTGGCGAGTATGATATTTAGTGTATTAAAATTTTGTGTGTGACCACGTTCCATCCTACTACAATTCTGTCGGCAGGCGGAATGATGCTTCACAGCGTGAGCAACAGCAACAACCACGTGTGCGCACGCACCATCATTTGATGCTTCGGTTTACATAGCACCATCTAACAAGCCGACGACTTCGAAGCATTTACTGGAATAATAAACATGATTTCTCCTCTTGTTCGTGTCCTTTCTTTGTGTTTCGTGTTGTCAATACCACGCCAGGTAAGCGTTTCTGACCTTGCACCGCTATATGATGTCCTATCGTCTGGGTGCATTCTATATTTCCTGAAAGTTAGTAACCACTGCACTGATACAGCCTGTATCATATGATTGTCAAAGAGTTTATTTTTAAGTGTTCTTTATTATGCTGTACTGGGAATTCATGAACATGAAACATATGTGTCGTAAGTATAAGTGTTATTGAAATATTTGTAAGTGGACTGTAAGTCAGTAGATGGCACTAGTTAATATCTACAAAATATTTTAAAATATGGTAAATGTTTTAACAACTAGAACATTTTTCAGAAAAATTTGCCTGTTCATGTAATTTCAAACACTTAAAATTAATACAATACTCACCTGATTAGCCAAAAAAGTTTCACTTCTGTTTGGAGAACTGACCCATTCTTTATAAGCTTGAAGGTTGTTTTCAGTGGGTTCAATCAAATAAAAAATTTCTTCACCCTAAAAAATTAATTTATACTTAGAACCTACATTTAGACACACTCTTGTTGACTTCAAATAAACAATGTTCTCATAAAAATTAAATACAATGTTTAAAACTGTTTAGATAAAAACTGAGGACTTTCTCCACTGCCATGATGATCAAATAAACACAAACAAATACTAAAATCTCATGAAAGACTGTTTTCATTAAAGAATAAAAAAAATCTATTTGGAACAGTGTAAAGTGGATGTAAAGTTTGGAATAATTTCTTATCAAAAAATTACATGAAAACAATAATCCAAAATTAAAAAAAAAAAAATACTAATAAATAAATGAATATAAATAAATAAAAAAGTATTTTACATGTAACAAAAAAAATGCATAACCAAAAATATAATGCGAGAACATCATAAAAAGATTACAATAAAAACACAAGAAAAAGAGAAAAAAGAACTATTATCTGAATTACACTAATCCATTACACCCATATTGTCAATATTTACAAAATCGAAAAGCATAAAAATGGAAAGCGATGAAAGCAGCAAAACATAACACATATATACAGTTCAAGAGAATCAACCCAAACAAAAACAGATATGACAAAAGTAACAAAATTAAATTTGGACCAGCACAAGAAAAACAATACCCAAGAAATAAGGCAAGCTACAGTAACAGCATGGAGGTAAAGTGGTGGCTATGGCTATGTATCAAAGCTTATGACTACAGCTGAATAGTCAGGTTATTATTCTACTAACACCTCTATTTCCTTCCCATTAATAGGCTATGCAACCATGACAGGGTATCAGCCCACAGTTCGAGCTACTGCAGCCAACAACGAAAATATCTCTCTGCACTTTCAGTGTGGTGCCATTTTACTCAAAGAGTTTTTAGTTGGGAGATGCACATCCTTTACTATCAAAAGGAATAGAGCCAAAATAAATATAAAAGACGATAGCTTCTATTCTTCCAGGTGCAAGACAGGTTCTCAACGACCTCAGCTATTAGGGACTGAAAATTAAAAAAGGGGCTGAATTCCAGTTACAAACAGTTATACACAGAATTACCCAACCTATTATCTTCAGCAAGATTTTGAGATCACATTTGAACATCCCTAAATTTATTCGTAAGTTAAAATGACAAGGGGAAGCTTAGGGGAATGCTGTATTGATTGGGTGGTAAAAGAGGTTGATAAGAATCATGCTACCAAGAACTGTTCACAACAAAGTGTACCTCTTGGTTCATAAAATCAGTAACATTTTTTATTTTTTTATTTTAATGTAATTCTGGCTGACTCTTTTAATGCAGGCAGTAAATGATTATTCCTTCCTGTTGTAAATGTTTATTGCTTCAGCTAATGTTTCAGCATGGTCCCATAGTATTTGATGTCTCTTGGCCTATGCATGTTCTACCTGGATTAATTTATTCCTCCTTTTTTATGTGTTGTTCCTATGTTCTTTTGTATATGCAGACAATGGCCTGTAAGTTCACTTAATGTTTAAAGTTGTAAACACGTGATAAATATGTTGCAGACAAGGGAGACCACAATGGTAAATACTTTGACAGCTTTACAAACGGTGAGTTTATACAGACTGATGATGGGCCACAGAAGAATGTTAGGCTTGTGCACTTAGGAAGGTAACACAAGAACGTTCGAAAATTTAATTATATGAAATGTACCTGTCAAAATTAAAGATGATAAACACTTTGATAAAAGTGTCAGGCCATTAGTTTACAAGGAAAAATTGGAGATCCCCGAAAACATCCTATACACCAACCAGCAGCACCACCCAGCACAATTCCCACGAGTGAAAATTTGAGTTGACCCAGCCAGAAATCAAACCTGGATTGCCTTAGTGAAAGACAAGCACACTAACAGCTGCGACAACCATAGCTACACTTATACTTGGGGTGGCATCTGAAGGGAGTCATGATCACTGTACAATTGTACTGCAGGTCCAGGTTAGTTGTTTGGCGAGCCAATATCTCTGTTTTCACGTCTCGCTGCACTACGTATGTGTACTCCGTGACATATTTCACATGAAGGAGCTTGACTCTAGCTCATTTTAGGCCTTACCTATGACACATAACATAAACACCAACAACATTACAAAACTTGTCTCATCAAATTAAAATGGTTTTTAAGAAATGTATGTACTGTACTTCGGAAACTATGGGGCTCAAGACATTTATATCACAGAATCTTTTCTACTTAATTTTTATTACATGATTAACCGTGTGGCACAATCGGTACTCATGAATTTCCTGACGTACTGTACATAATATGGTTTACAACTATGTGGTGTAAATGATCTCTATACTTCCTTAGCGAGTTCTCTTTTATGTTTGCTAAAGGTTTGGTAAATTTTCTATTGCAGCTGAATGTTTGTCTGTTTAAATCACATGCAGTCTTTTATTTGCTAGTATTTTGTGTCTGTGGCAACTGTGGCACAGCCCTAGACTTGTCTGCACGAAGAACTGTCTGAACGAAGGACTGTAACTTCACTAGAGTTCATGAGGGATGAGGGAATAAGGATATTTCTCTCTCCCCTGCAACCTAAGGGCCGAAAAAATATTTTTTAACTTCCAAAGGAATTCATCATCTGATTAGTACACAGCTTATAGCAAATTATTTTGTTTTCCAAACTGGCCATGAACAGTGAAGTAGCATTTTACAATACTATATTGTCCTATAAAAGTTACCAAAATTGTGTTAGATCACATGTCACTGAAGCTGGTGTGCATGAATTTTTAAATGTGAAACATATATCTGCCCTTTGTTTGCATTGTGTCCGTCGCGAACAAATAATGCACAACCTCCCCTCCTCACTCTAGTGCAACTGCTGTCAACCCCATTACTGTTGAGCAAGAGTAATTTTCTTATGCATAACCATGCCTGACCACAGTAGTTGTGTGAACGGCTAGTATCCAACTGACTTTGTACTTGCAACATTGTTGTGCGAGTGTATGTGTTTTGCTACCAAACACGATGGGTTAATTTCTTCCAAATCTACACAGTATGTATTATTGCATATGTTTATGTTTTAACAATGAATGTATTACCAAAAAATTATAATTGTTAACACTTGAAGCTTTTATTACAGTCATGGTGTTTCATACCCTTTCAATACTACCAAAAATTTTATTTGATTATAATGCTTGCTGAAGGTTATGCCAGGAGTTCGAGAATTTCTCACATTTCATGACCATAATAATAGTAAAGTGACAAGTGTATGCTGGTTAAACAGCAAACACGGACGGAAACTTCACATGATGAATATACAAAAAATCTTTATATGTTGTAGCAAACAACTTCAAAGTTTTTGTAAAGACTACTATGAATTAAGATTCTTTAATACAAGGACTGAGAGTGTGGATATTGGTTAACGAATTTATTACATATTGATGTAGGCTGGATTACTTAAGATTTTTATATTATGGTATACTTGTTACTGACTGTAATACGGGAACTACTCAGAAAAAAATGTTTAATTTTTCCTGAGTAATTGTGGGGGTATGAGGCATCACAACATAAAAGTTGAAATTAGTTTTCATTCAATTGCAAGTATTAAAGGTACTTTAAAAATTGAATGACACTGTGTAATCATTCAGTGATTTCTTTATGTATTTAAGAATGTAGCCATACTGGGGGAATAAAAGACTCATATTTATTTTCATTGTTTACAAAAATAATTTTAAAGTTCAGTTTTCAGATTTGAATCCAGGTGTAAAATACATAGTTGTGGCCAGATGGCCAGGCAGCGAAACATAGCTTGACTTTGTTGAATTATTTTGAGTTAACAGGAAATACAGACTTGTTTTAAACTTCGGTAGGTTGGATGCTTGTGACTGGCCTAAAGGCAGCCATACAGAAGTTTTCACGGATGCGCACGAAGACCTCTCCATTTTCTTGGCAGAAATAATTGTATCCCAGACATGATTTGTTGTGTGTGCTGGGGCTGCTGGCCCAAGTTACTTTTAATGTGATTTGGAAGTGACAAACAAGCTACACGAGTGGCACTTGACCATAGACTCTCTGTTTTGAAATTGTATTATCAAAACTTTTTGTAAGTGTAACCTACTACTGTCAAAAATGCTTCTGTTAGCGTAGGGAAGACATCTTGAGTGGGAAGATGTCAAGGTACTTCTCTCCTAAGTGATACCTGTGAGAATTTTTTGGTGTGTTGTGTTTATTGTATAATTGTATATTTTCTACGTATGTGTAACTTTCAGTTTGAGACATTTGTTGCTGGACGAAAAGTGCTGGTCATATATTGTTGCTAAGTAATGAAATTAAAACCACATGAAGAGTTTTCAGGACTTCTGTTGCACTTTTATCAAGTACATATATTTTTATGACATGTTAATCAGCATGGTTACTTAAATAATTTATTCAACAAAATTAGAGTTTCACAAATGTATTTTGTAGCTAGATATAGGTTACTTGATATGTGTGTAGCATATCAGGCCAGTATAACATTCTTTGAAGGCAAAGTTTGCTTTTAGAATGAAATTTCATCAATTAAAAATTTTGGCATACAGCTGTTTTCCAAATATTGGAGGTCTTTAAATATTAAAGATCTCTATTCCCCTCTCAAATTCTGAGCCTAAAAGATTTTTCTATTGTTAGCAAAGTTAGGATTAAAAAAATGAGGACTACACGGAGACAGTGTAAATCCTATACTTCTAACAAGAATAGCGTTCCTGATAAATGCAACTGGCTCTAGTACTTTTAAGGTGCAGTACTTTTACGGTAGAGTACTGCCATCTGAAACTACACAATGCAAATAATCTTCAGTAGCCAAATGACAATTGTAGAACAAGATATTTTTTTAAGTTTATTGTATCAATATCCTAAACTAGGTGAAGAAATAACTGAAAATTGATAACTGCTACCTATTTTAAGAAATTTTGTACACTTTACTCATTAACAATATCAGCATAATAATAAGAATTCACAAACCCACACAATGCAAAATAGTGAATGCATTAAAATCTAGTACTCAAAATTATGCATTCTCTATTTCAAATACAATATCGTATTTTTAGCTGCAGGACTTTGATCTTGAAATGGGACTCTTAAAACATCATATCAAATGTTTAATCTTCAAACACAGACACCGGATAAGGAACTATCTATTAAGTTATTGACAAGTTAATGTATTTAGCTTCTCTTTTTCTTAAAAAAGTTCACCAAGCTTGAATATTAATAAATACCAAATTTATTTAAGTGTAACATGTTGCAATTCTTTCATTTAAAATCATTCATTAAATAACGGAAATTGCTATCAAGATTTTCATACGCAAAAAAAAACATTCAGATTGGTGCATAAAATGTGTTAGTCATTGGTTTTCAAAAACTAGGTTTAGAAACTTAGCATAGCACAACACTCCTCGTACTTTTATCTAACAAGAGAAGCAAATTTCATAATCAAATTTATTTTATACTTCTTGTAATAACTTTTGCAAAATTAGTACGCAAATTATGTTTAAAATGTTCAATTTTAAATAACAACACAGCCTTCATAAAAAAATACCTTAATTACCTCTCGTATTTTATGTTTACAATGGATTAAAGAAATTAGGACATAGTTCTGTTTCATTATTATGTCTTAGAGGCAAAGTTAAGACATAGATGCTTACCTTCAACTCGACTGATTGAACTTGTGATTGGCTGTAGCCTGAGTAAAATAAGACTGTCAGCATTTGAAATCTCCACCTTAGACTGTTGTTCTTGCCGCCGCCATCTACGCTACTATCCTCGATGCCTTCTTCTCCCACTACTGACGTGCACGCGCGAAACCCTCCCTTCCCCCCTTCCCTAACGATCACCTTCCTTCGCGGCCTGTGCATTCCCGAGTCAGTCGCTAGCAGGACTCTGACAGGCTCGCACCACTCCTACTTCGGTTCCAGCTGGAACTACGGTAAACATGGACTCAATGGAACTTATCAATTAATTGATCCGGCTTGGGTAGGCCCCTTTCCTCCGTCCGATTTGATCAGCGATTTCCATAATTGGCTGACATGTTAACCCATGTGAATTATGCGCTCAATATAAAGTTTGCATTTAATAGTTTAAGTGTACCTGCATTAGTAGTCTAGTAACTCCGCTGTTACGATCCCTCCTTCCCTGTTATTAATGTGACTCCCCGTTTTGCTTTTAAATCTATTATTGTACTATTGTGCTGGAGTACGGTTTGAATACCATACGCGGTACAAATTCTGTGCGACACTGCTCCAGGTTTGAGTCCCGAGCAAGGAAGTGCTTTAGGATGCATCATAACTGTGTCGAAGTTACGTTTTGATTATTATAGCTGAGGAATTGTAGATTTTAGGTGTCATGGCATGTCGGGGCTCGGACTTTGTCATGAGAATGAGGAATTTGGAACTACGTGAATATTTTAATGGGGCTGGATTACCCTTCAATTCTGAGGAGAATGTAATAGAGTTACGTATGCGAGCAATGGCGTACATTGACAACCTGATGGGAGCTGGAGCGGCTGCATACAACCAATGCGTACCTTCGGCATCTCTGCAGTTAACTGGAGCTCAATCTGTCTTATTGGGTAGTGTCTCAGGTGTACAGATGTTAACTGTGAATGAACCAAAATCTTTATTGGAGTTTTTGTTGAAGTGGATAGATTGCAGGTTACTTAACTGGTAGATTCGTTTTTTTTTTTTTTACAATCGTGGCTACCCAGTGTTACTGGACTGGCTTCTGACATCCTTAGCGATGTAATTTCGCAAGCTGGATCGTACGAGGAGTTCAAGAGAAGAATGACTGAATTGATAGAGTCGTCAAGGGTGTGGAAACCCGCGAAAGTTGAGTTTGTCAATCGCTTCCAGAGAATGGGAAAAACAGTTCCCGCCTACGTGCAGTCTGTGTATAGTTATGCGCGAGCGCTCAATCTGACAAAATTGGTTAGCCATATCCTGGATCACTTGAGGCCTGAAGTTAAGGTGCTGCCGCCTTATTCCCACGTCATAATAACTTAAGCGAGTTGCGGAGTTTGACTGTTGAATTGCAGCGAGAGATTATTCAAATGAGGAGTGTCTGCGTTTGACGGTGCCGGTTGTAAGTGAAGTCGCGGGAGTTGGTGTTCAAGAGAGTTGGCGAGGCGGTGGTTGGCCGAGGAATCCTGAAGGTCGTTCCACTCGAGGCACTCGGGCTTCAGGCGGCCGTTTGGCAGCTGTGTCAGGTGGCCGTTTGGCAGCTGTGTCAGGTGGCCGGTTGTATGCTGTGAGGGAAGTTGACCAGAATGTAATGGGCGGAGGTAGGTGCAGTAGCTGTATGAATTTTGGGCACAGAGTGGAGCTATGCCAACAACCCAGTGTAGAATGGCAGCATCGTAGATGTTTCCGATGTGGCAATGTGGGTCATTACCGAGTTGCGTGTCTGGCGGGTAACGAAGACGGCCGTCCCGCGTAATCCCGGCACGGTGAAATACAAGGCCGATACGGGAGATTATTAGGGAGTGCTACGTGGATGTTGAATGGGGTGGTGAAGTGCGAAAGGGATTAATTGACACTGCGTCGTTTCAATCCTTTATTAAATAGTTATGTCTGGCCTATGTGAAAGATAGGTGTTCGACTATTGTTAAGGGTGAAGTGTATGGAAAAGGAGTGATGGCTTGTATCGCCGATGGACAGGTTGTTATTTTTGAGCGATGTGTGTTGATGCACTTTAATATCGGGAGGTTCTCATGGACATGTCCCTACTGGAATTTTGATAATTTGGTAGCCGATGTAGTTTTGGGTCTTCATTTTCTTGGTGCCGCACGAGCTGTTGTCGATGTCAGCTATCGTGCGTTACGATTTGTGTTCTCTACGGACATAAAAATTCAGTTGTGCGAACGTCGTAGGAGTATATTATCCTTCGCAGGGGCAGGAGTAATGACACCGGATGACGTGAAGTGTTGTGTTGACGACTTGGTCCGACAATACTCAAATGTCGTTACCCATAAGATCGGGCTACGCGACGTATTGCTGTATAAATTTACGGTGACTAGCGATGTTCCAGTTCGACGTCATTTTACGAAATGAAAATCGTAGATAAATTGCTGAAGGATGGGGGTGATTTCACCTTCTAAGTCAGATTAGGCAAGTCCAGAATTTTTGGTGAGCAAGGGGAGGGGCAGAGGTTACCGGCTGGTAACTAATATGACTGCAGTGAACAAATTGATTACGATGGAGCCGTTTCCGATGACTACCGTAAAGGTTGCTCTGCAGCATTAAGGGAAGGCTAAGGTCTTTTCCTTGCTTGACATTAATAATAGTTTTCATCAGTGTTAGATACACCCTGAGAGCCATTAAGTACACTGCCTTTTATAACACGTGGGCTCAGTACGAGTTTAACAGAGTTCCTATGGGAGCATCTTTTAGTATTCAGGCTCTGCTTGGGCGTGTTGATGGTGGATCACGGTAGCTCTCATTTCCCAGGTCACTCCTCCCTTCCTTCACCTCGCACATGCCCTGTCACTAGCACACACCCTGTCCAAGGTCAGGTAGAGAAGCTCAGCAGTGACACCACTCTGAAAAACTCCAACTGCTTTTTCCATCTGGATTGAGCCCTAAAGATGTCAAAATCTGTCATATCAACGTTCGCTCATTCATAAAAAACATCTATAATATCCATGAGATCATAATGGGAACTATATTCATGTCTACATTGCTTCTGAAACATGGTTGTGCCCTTCGTTACCTTCCTCAATTAATATACTCGGCTAGAAACTTATTAGATCTATAGTAAAGAAAACTTGACTGACGGAGGGATTTGTCTTTATGATAGTGACACTCTGAATGTCACGCGATTAGACTTTGACAACACAGTCAATATTACTAATGAACTGAGACTAGAATAGCTGTGGATAGAAGTCATGCATAAACACCAAAAACAGTGGTTGGTGTACTGTATAAGCCACCAGACGTATCATACAAGGAATTAGCCTATCTGGATAGCATTATCGAGTCCCTAATGCCACAGTATAATATTATCTGCCTAAAAAATTTTAAACTTAAATATGTTGAAGTCAATATCAGATGTAAAATACCTCAATGGCATAATTTCAGCCTATGACTTTAAACAATTAGTCTCAGTTCCAACTCAAAGTACTCTGACAAGTAAAACCCTAACAGACAATACTTATCAAGAACGATAATCCAGTTTCCTACTGTGAACAGAATAATATTCTCGGATTCACTGATCACAAATTTAATTTATTTATCCATAACTCTCTCTAGCCCAATTATAAAGAAACAAGCAAAACAATACCAGAATTACAAATTTCTTGACAGTGAAGTATTCATTCGGTAACTAGGAAACACATGCTAGACTGATGTATTCAATGCTAAATCAACAGATATAAAAAGTCCATAATTTCAGCAACTCATTACTAGCTCTCCTAAATAAGCCCGCACCTATCAGACACAATGAATAAATGTCTGTGGATGACCGCAACCATTCAAAGCCAAACGAAACTGAGGGACCAAGCAAAGAAAACGTATTTAGCTTCGAAACTACAACAGGATATAACAGCATACACATACTGTTGGGAAAGTAAACAATTATGGAAAGATTTAAGACATTTAATTTTACAGAGACAGTTGACAGGAACATCCCAGAGACCTTAAAAAAGCCTAATGAAATAAACAACTATTTTATTATGTCTAGCAACATAACAAAATATATGCTACCCCCAGCAATAAAAACAGTGTTATGCCAACAAGATCCCTACGGAATTTAATTTGGTCAATGTCAGCGAGTCTGACGTATAAAAATATATAAATACTATAAAAACTTCAGCCATAGGAGTAGACAACATTGATATACACATGAACAAACTGTGCACTCCAAAACATGATACCCGTGATAACCCACTTAGTTAATTACTGCCTCCAATTTCAATACATTTCCTACACTCTGGAAGAAATATAAATTAATTCCAATTAAAAAAAATCAACAATCCTACAGAGCTTACAGACCTGCTGCCTACAAGCATATTATATGTGATGTCCTTAAATGACAATGGTTTGCTCTACAGTAGACAATCTGGATTCCGGCCATTCCATAGCACGTACACATTTCTATTAGATGTTACTAACTATATCTACAAAACCATGTATGATGTGTATAATTTGTAATCATTTTAGATTTCTCCAGAGCCTTCCATACTACAGACCACAAGAATCTGTTTCGGCTTGTCGATTAATTCTTGCCAGTGGTTCTAAAGCTTTCTGGAAAACCGTACACAAGAAGAAATTAATGACAGTAAAGGTGTTGTGGGTTTTTTTCCGATACACGAATTGGAAAGACTTTTGGGATCTAATATCGACTAATAGTGGACCATTCCGTGAGGCTATGAACTTGGTGCCAGTGTTACGCTGTTTGAGTACTCTATCAGAACTTTGACTCCGGTGTGAGTTTAAAATCTTCCGCCACCGCAACGTACTTAGGCTATCCTCGGACAGCTTCGGTGATGCTCTTGCCCGTTCCTTCTCTCTGCCACCTTCCCTCTCCTTCTCCCGTTGGTAAGCCCAGCCGGCTCGCTCTCGGGTGTGGGTCAGTGCCAGCTAGTTGTTCCTCCGATGCGCATCGTCTCTTGGCCCTTTCGGCGCTCCGACAGTCGCCGTGTCTCTGGTAAGTTGGCTTCTGAGTTTCGTTAATGTTAGTTTCCTTTGAAGTTGTTTGCTCCTTCCGAGCTGTGATTCGCGTCTTTACTTCTATTTTTTTTCCTTACCAATTTGGTAAAGGGCGCCACCGGGGAGTCGAAGGGACCGAGATGAACGACATGGCAAGGCCCAATCAACGTGTGATGTTTGGTACTCGCGTTTGGTAATAGCCCTATGAGAGAACTTGAACAATGTGTTTTTTAATAATAATCAGTTAATGTCATTGTTTTGTGCAACTGCTGGAATGTGAACCTAAATTATATGCCTGAAATCAACCTGTATTTGTTTTGTAGTAATTTCGGGAGATGTATGGGGTCTCCTCTGGATTAGCCCAACTTGTTCCTGCGTACTAACACAGTACAAAGGTAGAATATGCTCAGAATGGAAACAAGTGATAAACAGAGTACCGCAGGGATCGATCCTCAGACCTTTGCTTCTCTCGTTACATATTACTCCATTAGCATCTTGCTTTAAACATGTAACCTGCTACCAATATGCTGACGATACCCAATTGATTCTATCCTGACGTGTGGAATAAATTAACGACTGCATTACAAACATTAATAGTGATTTACAAAACGTGTTTGAATGGTGTGAGTTGAACTGCCTTAAACTTAACCCAAACAAATGCTCCTATATGATCATAGGTTCAAGAAACACACTAAAATAATTGAACTTTGTATATAAATTATCACAAACAAAGAAATCAGTGAAAGAACCTAGGCATAACATCTGACAAATCTCTACAGTGGAATAAACATAATCAGCCTCTATTCAGTCTGCTTACTACCGTTTGAAGTATATCTATAGACTTAAAAACACATTAACTCCAGACATAAAATTAAAACGGTACAAAACACTAGTTCTTTCCGATTTTAACAATTGTGCAGGACTATTCGTAAATATTAACAAGGAGCCAAAAAATCGTTTACAGAAAATCCAGAATTCATGCTCAAGATATTGTTTCAATTTTAAAAGACAAGACCATGTAACAAACACACTCTTACAATCAATGTAGCTGAATATAGATAACAGAAGAATATACCTTTTTACCACACAACTAAAAAAAATATTGGGTACATAAGAACCTAAATATTTATCCGATAACCTTAGTAAAATGGCCTCTATACATCACCACAATACCTGGAGTAAAAATCCTTTTCAATTACCATGATTTAAAAATACAACTTACAAGCACTCATTCACCTACACGGCCGGTAGTTTGAAATGGCCTACCAGGGAACCTGAAAAATGCCTTGCTTCATGTTTTCAGGGATGGGCTTACGTCCCTTCTGTTTCAGAATCAATCTCAATCCAAATAACGATGTTCAAACAGAAATAATCTATAAGTTTATGTAAAACTGAGAAAAATTGATACAACTGTGATTTTTAAAATAATTATCTTTAAGAATATTGACCATACATAATCATTGTATTCTTGTCCTCATATAATTCTACCCATTGGATTAACATAATGTAATGTTATTAACCATTTATAGTGTAAGTTATATTTATTGTAAACACGTACCAATTGTAAAACAGCCAAGAGTTTAATTTGAATGGTAATAATAAATAAATAAATAAATAAATAATACTCTGAAGCTCAGACGTATTTAACATTTTTTCTTCTACAGTATGGGTTCTATATTAACAATACAATAAATACCCAAAATATAAAATATTATAGTTAGTTTGTTTGTGTTAAAGCAAATTTTGCCATACAAACCAGTCTTACATTACATTTGATAACATTTAGTGTTTTCGGTTTAAAAGCATGGAATTAGCTTCCCTTGCAAGTACATTTCATTGTATACACAGTGTCTCAAAAGAAGTGTTAAGTCAAAGTAGGCTAGCATGACATAGCAGTATGTCTTCCCCTCTGTAGAGGTCCTTAAATCCATCAGTCGCTGTGATAATATCATTTCACTGGGCAAAGTTTAAGACATGATGCTGTCATATTTATTGCACTGTACGTGTGTTTGTAGTACAGTATCAATTTACTACGATTAATGATTTTTATCTAATGATAAGGCTTCCAAACAGCCAAATTTATGTTCATATTTAGTTATTTAAAAAAATAACATAACACCTACTTCATTACAAACAATAATGAAAGTTTAGTGATGTTTCCATACTGACAAGAGGGCTACTGACAAGTAAATTGTTACACGATTTAATTTTATGTTTTGTGACACACATTTTAAGGCCATGCTTCCATATTTCTATTGTTATCAAAATAATTAATATTTTAAGCCTAAATGAGAGCAGATATCAAAAATATGTGTGGCAGTTTTGTTTAAAACAGTTTTCAACATGCCGGCTAATTTTTTTTTACTATATTATAGTTGTAGATAATTACGAAATAAACTAAATTTTTGTTCGTTGACTTATTAGTCGAAACCATATCATTACTTCTTATGAAAATATTAGCTATAAAGGTAAACAATATTTAAATTAAAACAGCAAAATAAATTTGTGATACCTACATTTATTTAAGATTTTAAAAAAAATTACAGTAGAAACAAGGAAGCATGGCACATAAGAGTTCTTTTCTTGCGGAAAATAAAAAAAAAAACGTAAAATAAATTTTATCTGTGTTATAAGACACTTTTCCATACGTAAATTGTAAGGTCTGCAGTGACTTTGAATAGCAAAATACAGTAGATGCATATTAGTGACACAGTTGAAGATGTTATCTCTGCAACAGATATGCACGTTTGCAGCACTTACTGTTGTGTAAGATTGAGTTCACAGTTATGGTGCTAGTGACACAACACTACAGTATAAATGACACATTAACGTACAAAGTTGACTGACAAATGAACAAAAGGCGCAATTAATTGATACATTAGATACAGGAGAGACAGTGTCGAAGCTTGCTAGTGATTATAGCATTGGTGTACAAACTGTTGGCAACACAAAACACAACAAAGAAATACTCCTTGACTGCTAAAAACTGTTACAGTGTTGCAGAATACATTAAAGGCTTCAACACACATTTACTACATTATTACTATACTTTGTTGTTTTAATCAAAAACTACCAGACACGACATATGTGTCAGGCCCTATGTCCATGGAGAAAGCAAAAGCCCATCATAAAGCTTTAGGCAAAGAGGAAGAGTTCAGCACAACCTCTAGAGGGCTAGCAAGATTTAAACAGAGGAACGTAATCCACAAAATTACTGTACAAGAAGAAAAACTAAGTGCTAACATACAACTGCCGAACAGTTTCATGCAGGCGTGGTCTATGTGCATGGGCACAGTGCAACAAGTTACTGCCACCATTGCTTGCTGAGCAGAGAGGATGGGAGGTAGCTGGCATTTCACCCTTCCTCCCGCCCCTTTTCCTGTACCTCCATCTATTCTCCGTTCACTCTAAGTTGAGTTCTGAAGTAAACAAATAACGTAATATCACTGCACTTTGCTGGCTTCTAATTGGCTCAATTTGTGCATCGCGCCGACAAAAGTGTGTACAGTTGGCATCATAGGAAACAACAACGCCATACATATTAAAACAATATTGCGTGACATTTTTGTACGTTTTATCGACATACATAGGGAAACAAAAATTACATAAAAACTTTATAAAAATATTGACATGTGCAATTACAGTATATTTCAAAATTTAATTATAATTGTCAAGTCATGACAAACAATTGTTTTCAAATATTCTGGTATTTATGTAACGAAAATTTGGTACCATATGCAGAAAAATAGTTGTCAACAAAATGAGTAATTAAACTTACTGTTAAGTGCTCCTGGATTATTTTGTACTTCGTTTTTGAAAAATGACATTTTATAAACCACCAAACAATCTGTCGATAATTCACTATACATATTGTTTTATATACGTATATATATAAGAGGGCCATGCGAGATTTTTATTCTTGCCTTGTAAACATTACCACAGCTTGTTTAGTAATGAAGACATATCCATGTTTCGAAAACCATGCAAGACATTTTCACTGTTCACGTCCAGCATCACATAAGCTAATCTGCAAGCGACGTAAAAATTAACTGACGCGAGGATGGAACAAAATTGATAAAGGAACTTTGGTTCGGACCACGCAACCGTGGTTCGGATGAACTGGAACAGAAAGTGGACGAACGAAAAAAAAAAACATTAGCAGTAACCACAACATTGACGCGTTAATGTCCAAAAATACTTTGAAAAAATAAAACATTATATCTGATTGTGATATTTCAGACTTATTTTTACTGTGTTAATTATTACTGAACTAAATTTTTAGTATTTTTAGAGTATCTTACAGCTCTAAATACTGGTAAATGTACCAAGAAACTCGTACGTCAGTCGTTAAATAACTCGTGAACCAACTGAACGGACATGTCGTCCGCTAACCATGAATATATTGATAAACATATAGCGTCATAGATTGTGTTTGCAACGTCTGTATATTTTAGATATTTGTTAATATGATGAAGTGGTAAATTTATATGTACACGACAGAAAACAAAGATCTATTTCTTATGCAAGATCACAGTGCACGGCGGTCGGCAGCCAATGAACATATTTGTTTATAATTTGCTTCGTTTATCCTAAAATTCAACTAAGAGTGAAAGGAGAATAGCAAGCAAGCATAAGATACACAAGCTGCAGGACAAGTCACGTCAAAAACAGCACAGGACATTTATTATATTTTTTTGTAAAATTATATGGCCTATATGCATTGCAATATCTCACAGTATTTTATGAAAGGAGGAATAATATGTTTACAAACAAACAAATCTTAACGACACATGTCTATATTGTTTGTCGAACACTGCATTTAAGACGTTAATAAAACAATACCTATGCCATAAAGCTGGTAAACAGACTTATTTTCCCATGCTGTCTTTTCACTGTTCATCACTGATAAACTAGCACAGTGTGCAGCCAACCGACTGAAGTGCTTGCCTATATACAGTACCGGTCAAAAGTTTAAGACCACCATGTGAAATCATCTAACTTCTCATAGGACCTAAAGCTTTGCCGCAATGTAGATGACAATTTTTTCGAATATTCGTACAGGTATAAGAAAAAAATCCCCACATATACAATTAGATGCTATGCTTAGTTTAGGAGTTATGAAGTTTTGAATATTTTCTGGCAACCACAAAATTACTACTTTTTGGGATATAAACCAATTTTTATGGCCTATTTCATTGAGTCTTGCTTATATTCAATAGCTGGGCTGTCTAAGGGTTTTTACACTTGCTCATACCAATTGTTTCAATTTAACATTGTCTGACACACTTTGTTTACCCATTGTTTACAGACACAGGTCAAGTAATTGCTGTAACTTGACAGAGCTGCAATCAGTGGAAAATTGCTCCAAACACAACACTCACACAAAATGGGACTTGTAGTGCCACTTGTTGCGCAGAAGATGAGCAACGCGAATGAAGAAAGCAGTTTCGGTAGCTATTTTGGCAGAAAAGTTATAAATTTTTGAATTTCGTAAAAAATAGGGAAATTCTTAAAAAATGTTTTTTTATAAATGTGCCTAGCTTTTCTGCCAAAATTTTTCGGATACTTTTCGATTTGAACAAAATAAAAAGCACACTTTTCTACACCAATAAAAAATTCAACGTCAAAATAACGTCAATAAAATAGGCCATACAATTTTTTTTATCGCAAAATGTAGTAATTTTGTGGTTGCAAGAAAATATTCAAAACTTCATAACTCCTAAACTAAGCATAGAATCAAATTGTATCTGTTGGGATTCTTTTCTTATACCTGTAAGAATATTTGAAAAAATTGGCATCAATATTGTGGCAAAACTTTAGGTCCTATGAGCCGTTTGATGATTTTACATGGTGGTCTTAAACTTTTGACCGGTACTGTATAGGCTGTGGACAGCAGGTCTTACTCAATTTAATTAGTTTCAATTTATGTCGCTGTTTTCAGGAACATAACGCCGGCATAAATCAACAACTTACTGTAGACATTTCATTTAATATTTTAATTTATCTGACTGATATGTTTGTCTTTCAAACAGCCAATTTAATTAAATTAATTTACGTAGATATTTATCATTTCCGTATTAAAGGCCTTGAACTTAAATTATTAATTCAAATATTTGACAACATGAAACAAGTTTAAACACTACATATTGCTTGAAATTTTAGTGAAAGATTTCAGATAACATTACACTAGGGTTGTTCGATATTTTGCTATATAGATAAGTACTGATACCAAAATTATAAAATCTAACCGATATCTAAATTTTTACATATTGATATATTGGTGTTACAATAATATCGAAATTAACTATATATCGATATTGATAGTATACTGAAAACAATTTCAGTATATTGATTATATACTGAAAATGATTTCTGTATGATATTGATAGTATACCAAAAACTATTTTGGTATGATATAGACATAGATAAAATACTGAAAACAATTTCGCTACATAAACGATACCTAAAAATATATTTACAATGTAACAATATTATCAAAATCACAAAAATATCGATATCGACAACATACCGAAAACGATTTTGGTACTTTAGCATACCGTTAACTAAAAATATATTAATAATGTAATGACACTATCAAAACCACTAGTATATTGATGTATACATACAAATAACGACTTTGGTATCTAAACATACCGAGAACTATCAATATATCAATAGCTAAGCATATCAAAACCACAAATGTAACCGATATATAATTTTCTAAATATTGATAAATTGGTATATCGATATTATCGGAACCACCGGTACACTGATATTTTTTATTTATTGAAAACACTAATGTAGAAATAGAAAATACTACCAAAATTTACAGTTACATTGAAACTGATGATTTCATTGTTATTGTTTTGAACCCATGCTACATAAATAAAAATTATTATTGAAACTAGCATTATGATCGAAGCCAAATAAATGAAATCAGGATTGGACGGTATCGTTATTGCAGAAGAACGATATTATTTATGTTCGGTAAACGTTCTATATTTTAATAGCCATTGGCAAATACATTTTCACTTATTATGCAGATGATACATGATATTAAAGACAGGAAAGGTATAACACAAATTATTAATAACATCACTGTCGCTGTATACATTTACCGTAGGCAAATCTAATCTCACATTACTTTAGTCAGGTATACATTAAATTTTTTCGATTTCATTTTAGACCGCCCTTCACTAAGGCGGTCCGAGTTTGATTCTCGGCAGGGTTGGAACCCAGATTTTTGCGTGTGGGAATCGTGTTTGAGAATGCCGTTGGTCCGCTTGGTTTCTTGGTGAATACCCGTTTCCCCCACCCTTTCATTCCGGTGCTGCTCCACACTTACCTCAGGTCACTTCTCACCAGTGCTCAAGATCTTGATGTTAAGCGCTGACCAAAATCTCTCACTCACTCGATTTCATTTCACGTATTAATATGCATAAACTTACAGGTTTTTCTGAAATTTCAATGACACTAAAGACTATATTAATTAACCATGCCACATCGACGATAAACATGCAAACGTTTTAAAATGCAGGGTATTTTGTTTGAGATTTAAAATTTAAAATATAAAAGCCGAAGATATAATAAATTTTAGTTATATGCTACACAATAAGTGAATATTACTTTATCCAGGTTTACTAACGCATTTGTGAAGGATTAACTACAAGCATAACTTAACTAATGATGTATAGTTAATATTTATTGACTATCTCTGGTAATGTTACAATATCAGCTGGGAGCCGTGGTTGGCACAGTAGCTAAAGAACTTGCCTTACACAAAGGCATTCCAGGTTTGATCTCCGACAGGGTATGTCCCCGGATTTTCATACGTGGGAATCATGCCGGACAATATCACTGGTCGGCGGGTTTTCACGGGGATATTCCGTTCCCCACGCCCCTTCATTCCGGCGCTGCCCCATACTTCACGTCACCCCTCACCAGCACTAAAGACCTAGATGTTACGTGCAGACCAAAATATATTCACGATATGAATTAACACATCTCGTGTAGTTATGACATTTGAAGTTTTGCAAGTTTTCAAATTTGCATTTTCCTCCATCAATAGTAGTAAAGTTGTATTTCTTCAATACTCAACATACACGGATAGTGGCTGTGTGACACCCATAAGGCGCTTATGAAAATTTGTGTGGGTAGGGTAGGTCAGCCAAAATCTCAAGGTTTTTTTTGGTGTTTGGAATACTACCCCACTTAAGTTTACCTGTGATGTAGGTTGTTTTATTTCCATCATTTTAAAACATTGAATAGCACTGCAGGTGTTACCAAACTCCGGTAGTCTAAAAGACCTGATCAAATGACTGAGATAACTTACTCTACTAGACCAACTGAATATTCATAAGCACCTACAGTTTACAATGATAACAGATCACCCACTGTTTGTATTCAACAACACGTGTGGTACAGCAACAGATAGTGGGAAAGGAGGTAATTTTGTTTCCTCAGATTCTCGAAACTTCTCTCTTGCTACACCTGAGCCAGGCCATTGTACTATTCCATCTCTATTGCTAGTGTAACTAAATGCGTCAAGAATAATATTAAGCAACCAAAAAAAAAAGTTACGAAGTTTTGCCTTGAAATATTTACTTATCAAAGAAAGTGAAGCTATAGCCAGATTCAAAAAATGTATAAATAATGATAAACCATGTAATTTATAACCATCATATTTGTCACTAATTTTGAAGTAAAATTGCGTAACATATTAACAAAAACCATGGTGTTATATGGTGTGCGGTCCTACATGCAAGGAATCCGCTGGGAATCAAACCCAGATCGTCTTGGGCACGAAAGGTCTTACCATTCGACCAGTGCGGCCCTTTATTTAACTAAGGGGCCTCGCTACCGGCGCTTGAAACGTGTTACAGCAAGTTGCGACTATTCTTTCTTTGACAAAACTACTTAACGTGCATTGTAATTGTATATCTACGAAAAGAAGACACACTTCAAACAATGGCGCTATAGTTTAAAAAATTCAGCGGATTTATTTAAATCATAATTTTCCAACATCTCAAAATGGTCAAAAATATTTTTCAGACTAACGTATCTGTAAAAACAACAACCGAATTTGAAAAACAACTATAGAAGCAAGTATTAGACTTGGAACTATTCTGCCCACAAATAAAATAATGTAGTCACTGCTTAAAAACCCATAGGAAAAAGGCAAATAGTAAAGCACTGCACCCCAGGAGGTCGCGGAATTAAGTCAACTCGGAATTGACTCAACTCCGGTTTTTCTTGTGCACAGGCCGGAATCGTGTCAACCCGGGATTGATTCAACTCCGGATTTGTACTTTTAACACGAAACCCCAAACTTCGAGTTGGCTTTATTCCGGGTTATAAAGTGTACAGTTTCTAAACCAAAATTTGTACCGGAACTCAGTCAACCCAGAATTGACTCAATTCCGGATTTTAACTACGTACTTTTCAGCACATAAATCTTACCGGAATTAAGTCAACCAGAATTGACTCAGTTCCGGATTTTCAATAACCTCTCCTGGAAACCATGAAGAGGACCGGAATTAAGTCAACCAGGAATTGACTCAATTACGGATTTTTTCCGCTCACGTATCTAGCATGAAAACAGTACCGGAATTAAGTCAACTGAAGTTGACTCAATTCTGGAATCTTATTTTCCCTCAAAATGTGAAACAGAATTAAGTCAACCCGGAATTGCCTCAATTCCGGATTTTTCATGCTGCTATACATTTTGAAATTCACCGGAATTACGTCAACCGGAATAAGGTCAACTTTTGTTGACACTATTCCGGGTACTTTTCAATATTGGCGCTTTCTCAAGACGCGGAAATACGTCAACCGGAATTAAGTCAACTCCGAATATTCTGGTATTTATGTCCGAGTTTTATGGTACGCTAGCTTGTGCTTACAAAACTACCAATTGCGAACTGCCCATTTTTATTTTTAAAATCGTACAGGAATAATGTCAAACTGGAATTAATTCAATAAAGAAGATGATGTTCAAAGTGTACGTCATAGAAAGATTAAATTTGTTATGTGCATGTCACACTCCAATGATCAATTTAAGACAGATATGAAGTATTAAAGTCTCTCAATTAAAAAATGTGATCCTGTAAATTTGGCGTGATTCACTGTGAAAATCATAATTTTGCAGCTTTTATGCCTTACAAATAAGAAAGCGTTACGAACGAACAGAAAGTAAGTAACTACCATTGAAGGCAAATTCAGTTATCTATATCTAGACATGTAAGTGAATTAAAAAGTGCTACCTGTCTTGTGTTTTTGAAAATTGGTTAAATATGGGCTATTATAATATATTTTATCTGTTGCTCCCCTTATGTTTAAAAAAATTGCCACATACGTTTTGGAAGGAATCACTTCACTAATTTTAAGCTTCAGTAGTGCTATTTCAGTAAAATTATTATGTCTTATTAACTGACCTGAAAAGAAATTGCAATTTGTTATTTTCATCTTTGATTTTGGAAAAGTTATAGGACTTATTGCTGCCTGATAATTGAACTGTGGGAATATAAAATAATGGTTTTTACTGCGGCAATCGCCCCGAACCTGCCACCTACATGCCATACAGATTATTTTAATTTTTTTCTAAGCTTTGTTTTACGAATGAAATTTTTGAAGTAACTACTTGTTTGGGGCTATAAATATTTATGAGATTTTGTAGAACACATTAAAAACACATTTCTACACGCATTTTTACGTCAAAACGAATGCATTACTACTTTAAACAAATCACGTATCTTGTATTCACTCCGCTAGTCAGAAAAGTAAGTGAATCGGTCATGTATTTAATGAAGCGCATCTTCACAAAACAAATATTAGCCAGAAACTGTACAGTGTAGTTCAAGCGCTCGCCAGAGCAGGTTGTGTTTCTCGAATGCTCCTGCTAGTCCGGTTCTCAGAGGGCTAAGTATTCTCTGTTGTCGGAAATATGTTTCGTTCGCCGAAATCTAAAGTGCTTTCTGGTTCTGATGATTCATCTTCTAACGTGTGTGACAAATCCTCTGATGATTTTCCAGGCTTTGGTGCCAA
>PNEQ01041413.1:0-18653 GCA_003012365.1 Medauroidea extradentata
ACTTGGGATTGTCGTAAGTAATTCCACCCACGCTGGCTGGCGCATGTTCAGAGCAGTTTCCTGCCCACTTGGGATTGTCGTAGGTAATTCCACCCACGCTGGCTGGCGCATGTTCAGAGCAGTTTCCTGCCCACTTGGGTCTGTCGTAGGTAATTCCACCCGCGCTGGCTGGCGCATGTTCAGAGCAGTTTCCTGCCCACTTGGGATTGTCGTAAGTAATTCCACCCACGCTGGCTGGCGCATGTTCAGAGCAGTTTCCTGCCCACTTGGGATTGTCGTAGGTAATTCCACCCACGCTGGCTGGCGCATGTTCAGAGCAGTTTTACTTGCACTGCGGTGCGTCGGTGCTGACGTTTGGTGCTCATAGTCGATCCTCTGGGGATCTTTTTATTCTTTATTTCAATAACTGTTACAAACTGCACGCCAACCAAACTTATAGTTCCTGTGCTTACACCACTTTCTAAACGTTTTTCTCTTCATGAAACAGATCCCGGAAATATATTTTCCATTTGTCCAAAACTATGAGGGTGAGGTTACATTACTCTTGTGTATTCACAGAAAGCTGCAAGCTACTCCAACCTATCTAGTTTCCCACCTCCTCACATTTCTTCAGCCACATTCTGTCATTAGTTATACTTATTTCTTGACTTTCGACACGCTGGACTCGTATTCTGGAGGATCCGGGTTCGATTCGTAGCTAATACCATTTTGATTTTGGTTTTCCCAGTTTTTCAAAATCACTGCAGGAGAATACTGCGAAGGTTTCTTAACAAAGGCCATGGCCGACTCCTCTCTCAGCTCCTGTCATTGTACTGAGTTAAATATCGCCGTCTTTAATGTCCTCATTGTCGACGTAACGTAAAACCTTACTTTACCTTGACATTCAGTTTAATTCGTACATTATATTTAGTAATGGGTCTCCTGTACTAAGCAACTATTGGTAAACAATTCGTTCCAGCTATAAGTTAATCATATTTTCCGTGAGGCGTTCAGTGCGGAATTTACCTTTCTTACGGTGCTGTTTCATATATGTACTTTTCTAACCACTCATACACAACATTTGCAATGCCTTCCTATTTAAATGTTACTTTGCCAGTTAATCGTAATTTCTAAAGGAAACATACTGAATTATCTCTCAACAATTGTACTTTATATCTGAGGTAACTCCTTTATGGGGTTTTATCATTTACATTCGTTTTTAGACATTCTGTCTGTATTCTGAAACTAACAATATGCCGGAAGCAAGAAATTGTTTGACCCGAATTCTGTTCTCCTACAAACTCACATATTATTCACCATTACAAAATCATTTCGTTGGTTAATAGAGCTTGCGATTTACTTCAATTTCTTTGTTGGCTGTATATACGTGTCCTTATGTACATCTTTGTGTTAAAATAATCTGTTAAGGACACGCAGAGGTAGAGCCACAGTAATCAATAGGTCTTGTACCATTGCTATTTGCTAGTTTTTCACCCCGTCTTCCCACAACCGTATTATTAAGTTTAATATCTGTACGTACATTTAAGTTCACATTATAAATATTTCTACCTCAGAAGTGTATGGTGGGCACTACAACGTCGGGGCTCATTCCAAGCTCAATTTTCAGAGTCTGGTTGAAGTCATCAAAAGGAGCATGAATTCCAATAATCACCAAATACTCTCCAATAATTTCGATACTGTTATTTAAAATTCTTTCACTTATATAAGCCATGTTTTAAAGACATTTCTTATGCTTGAGAAATGCTACATTGACTCCATATTTAGCTCGATTGTCTTTAGAGTCACTACTGTATGTACGAATATAAGTACTATTTCTTTAAATACTTGTACCTTTTATCATTGTTTCAAATAAAACACGCAAATCAACAACAAAAATCTTGATCATACTTAGTAGAAACACCTTAAATGCCCTACATATCGAATTTCATCAATAATTTTCGTTGTTTTTGTCATCGTTGGTTAGATCCATGCTTATTTTGAGATCTGGCGGTCGTATTAAAACATTTATATGCTTTTATGGTGACTGATCGTTTTGGCCATAACCTAACTTCCTACCAGGAGGATATATATATATATATATATATATATATATATATATATATATATATATATATATATATATATAAAGCAAACCCTTATTACGTCTCTCAACTGGTCACTCACAGCCTTCACGTCTGGTTACTCAGTAGAAAACCTTTGTTAAAATTATTTAAGACTTAAAATGTCAAACTAAAGTAACCATTGCAAAGCGAAGTAGCTAGGTCTTCATCGACTGTTAAGACGACTGCATATTGGCTACAACGTTAATACCCAATCACCACACTAGAACTGGGATTAATAAGTGATACGGCGTCAGTTATAACGGTCAGTAGATAGCCATTGGCCGGTATCCGATAGTTTGTACAAATCAACAATCGTGACGTTATGGGTCATTAGACGTAATTATCGGCACATGGATAGTAAGTTTACCATGAACATTAAATTATTTCTGCTGCTTACTTATTGCAGAGTCTTAAAAATATTTACTGTTGGATGGTTTAACTTCTGGAATAAATAAAACGTTATTATTTATAACATAACGTTACATTGGAAAGTGCATGACGTTTCTAACTAATGCAAAAGTTTTCATTTTCGATATTTTCATATATATAGTTAAGGAATAAAATTTCTTCGCTGTAACGAATTACGAATTCTCAAATATTTATTTATTTTTGTGTTCAGAAGTCTTGAGCTTCACTTACCTTCATAGCAAAATCAGACAATTTTAATAGGGCAAGTGTTCAAAAAACATATATTTTTTAAAATAATATTGTCAGATTTGCTGACACTTCAAATGGGATTCAAAATGTAAAATTAAATGTATAGCTGTTAGAGCTATATTCAGCTTGCGTGGTATTGAAGGAAAACATAAAAAACTAAACAATGTACACATTTTACATTCTCTCAAAACATCCGACTGTATATATTAACTTCAAAATATCGGCGATACAATAATCGTATCGGTAGAATCTTTAATATCCGGCATTCACTAGTATTTATTTTCCTGTATAGGGCAATTCCTAAAGCAAACATTTATTGTAGGTACTGAGCAGAAATATTGTAACTCTGTTGAATTTTTTTCTGTTATTGAGTTTTATATGTTCCTTTCAACAGATTCATGTCCTCTTGCATCAATGCGATCCGGGTTCGATTCCCGGCGGGGTCGCGCCCTGGGTTTTCGCATGTGGGAATCGAGCCAGACGTTGCCAATGGTCGGCGGGTTTTCTCGGGGGTCTCCCGTTTACCTCATCCATTCATTCCGGCGCTGCTCCATTCTCACATCATGTCACACCTCACGAGCACTTAAGATCTCGATGTTGAGCGCTGACTTAAAATCTCTCACTCTGTCACCAGAGTCCTCTTGGTAGAATTAAACACAGAGGTAGGGAATCGTACATATACTCCACTAAGGAAACAGTCCAGTGTTCACCGGGAGTTTAATCTGTATACATTGTCGGATGATACAAGGAATCAGGATGCCCTGATATTGAATCTTACCCGAGTTTAACTACTGCTCTGCCTCTCAAGGCCAACTGCTCGAAGTAGCTTCGTAGGCGACTATTAATTGTTTCGAAATTGATATAATTTAACTTGGTCCGTGAGGGAAAACTAAATGCGATGTTCTCTTAGTTGAAATCTCACCAGACACAGGAACAAACGCTCGATATATTTTCTCCAATGCGTCCAGAGAGCGGATACTGGGAAGTTGGTCGACTCGCGTTGGCGGGTATTTTCTTACAGTCATATGCTTCGACGTACGAGGAATGATTCTGCGGCTCATTTTTATGTTCTATGAGTACAATGTAAAATATTTGTTGCGCGCATCGCCAACAATTCTCTGGAGACACGCAAACACAGCATGTTTGCAACTTAAAATGCCAGTTATGGAATGCTTACAATTTACCAATATCTGAAGTGTTCTCCATGTAAACAAAACACGTTGATTACACTAAAATCTCATTAAACATTGTTTGTGTCCCTTCAAGTAACTTGTTTAAAAGCTTAACTGACATGTAACTGATATTTTATGTAATGAAAGATAGAAGATAGGATAGTGAAAATAAATACTTATTCGCGTGTATTAGTGGTACAATGTTTTATTTGTGCCAGTACTAAAATTTTGCCAATTTTTCTTGAAGTAAATAAATAAACTTGGTAATGTAAATTAATTATTTATTATAAAATACTGTTTACAAGAGTCTCTGAATTTTAAATGGTTTACTACTCTAATTCATTTTTCTTCCTTTAGTTTACAAATGTTCTTAGCTGCCACAAAATTGGCCCAAAATAATTAAACCTTAAAAGTCAAAGAGTAAGTATAAGAAAAATACATTGTTAAAAGTACCTTGAAATCTTCTGTATTACTCATGCAACGAAGTGTAAAACTAGATGTATTTAATTTATGAATTACATTTTCATTATTATTTCTTCAATTTAGATGCCCGTCATTTATCGTACTTAACAATTTTGGTGTAGCCTATAACTTTGTATAATTTTTGTGCTATTTATTATAAATATATTCAATGTTAAGTTTGTATTACGAGGCAAGCATTTAAGATATATAGTCTTGTCAATGTTGAAAGAAAGATAATATGCTGAAAACAAGTCATATAACACATTTATTTATGTTTAGAGTTATCATATCTTTTCCCTTTCGGTGATGTACAAGTATCATCAAAAAGAATTGTTTTAGCATACTTTTCAATCAGACTAGGTAAATTATTTATATAAATAAGGATTAAAAGTGCCCCTGTGATTCAACACGCCTTACTTTTCCTGGTTTCGATGTAGCATGATCAACATTTTTTAATACCATTACTTGCTGTCTGTCAGCCAAATAATTTCGAAATAAATTTAAGAAACAACTTCTTACTCGTCAGTGTTCCAGTTCTTTAGATTATTGTATGGTTATCACAATAAGAAGCCTAAGTTAGATCCTAAAAAAGCTTAGTACATGTATATGTTTATATAATGTTTCTAAAATATACTTTGTTAGTTCATACATTACTTTGTTTGTTAAAGATTTGCCCTGAAATCCAAATAGTGTTGACGTTAAAATGTTATGTTTATTTATGTGGTTAGATAATCTCTTCTTACTTACCTTCTCCATAATTTTAGAAAACGTATTCAATACAGAAATTAACATATCATTTTCAACATAATTTTTTTCCCTTTTCATATGATACATTTACAATAACATATCTCAATCTTTCAGCAAAATACCACTTTTTAGAAAATTGCTTGATAGTAAACTTAAATGTTCTCATATCCATCTCATCTTAACAAAATTAAATTACTCTACTATATAATTAACTGTAACCAGAAGAACACTTAGTTTTAACACACTTATTGTTGTTATAATTTCGAATTTTGTAGTTGGTGTGCTCGAGCTCGTAATGCTAGAATTATTCGAACAAAACAATAGTTTAATATCGTAAGATTACTTGAAAAGAAAACGGTAGTTTTACATGGTTCTTTGGCATTTTTATTTAAAAATGTCACATTTAAATTGCAACATTTAATAATAAGATTTCAGTGGTACCTTTGAAAGTGTTTTGTGTAATATAATCATTTATATTAATTTATTTGTAATTTGTATCCTTTACAGCTGTTGTTTCTTTTACAACAACTTTCCATACATTTTCTTTATCTTTCAAGAATTATTTGTTAATTCAGATTAGCGCAAACTTTTTGCTTTATTTATCACATTTTTCAAAACTTTGTAATTGTGTTTGTAAAGAATAATTTATCTCATGTTAGATAATTCCATCGTTCAACGTATGAAATAATTTTGTGTGCAAAATATATTTTAATTCCACTAGTTAACCAAAGTTTCTGGAATTTTGATTTTGTGAGGTATAGTTTTATCAGGGCAACATTCTTTAAGAAATCTTTGAACTGTGAATTGTGAATTGGGAATCATTAATTTTTTAAAAAAAATATTCTCATAATTGCTTGTAAACACAATTTTAGTTTTAGGTCTTGTTCTCTACTTTTTTGTATTTAATTTTCCTATTACTCTTACTTCAGTTATTTGAGGTTGCACACAATTTCAAAGTAAGAAGTTATGCATCTTGGTCAGACAATCCATTAACCAATGCTGTTATTAAAATATGCAAAGGAAGGTGGAGTACTTATTGAAGCACCTACGCGAAGATGTATCTACATACGAAAAACAAATAGCTTTACAAAGCAATACGAGAGACCAACACGACTATGTACTTCGAAGGTCTGAACATCTCAACCGCCTTACTACATCCAATGTTGGAGCAGTAATTCGATGAATAGAGCACACATAGTAATTAGGCCAGTTTGGCTAACTACGTGAAAAAAAACAGCACATTAAAAGTACGAAGATATCAATGGTGTGAAAACATAAAAATGTGAAATGTTTGTTTTTAAGACAGATCTCAAAGTATTTCCTCAGTTAGGTAATACAATGCTAAAAATGTAAAATTGGCCACCAATACGAAATAGATACACGAAATGAATGAAATACATAAAATTAAATTTAGCTTTGTAAGTAGTACATGTGTGCCAAGTTTTAAGAAACTAAAAAAAAAAAAAAAAAAAGATTTTTCTTAGATATGTAATACTATGGTAAAAATACAAAAATTGCGCCAATTTGATATTATGACCATAAAATGAGCAAAATACACAAAACTCTGGTCAGCTTTATATTCAGTTTGTGTTTGCCAAGTTTGATAAAATTTAGAAAGGTGTTTCGTCAAAAATTTAAAATTGTGCTATAAATATAAAAATAGCCGCTATTACGAAAACATGTTGACAGTATGGTTGAAATACACAAAAGCATAGTCAGTTTAGTATGTGTTACACGTGTACTAAGTTTCATGAAATTCTGAAAAGTATTTCCTAAAATATGTCGCAGGACATGCTATGCTAACAATTTAGAAAATGGCCCACATTTCGAAAGTGTATGTATTGCATGAACTAAATGGATAAACGTTAATATCTCTTACTAGATTCTTTATTTGTAACTGAGTTTGATAAACTTCTAAAATATGGTTTCTTAGATATCTAGCTTGATCTAAAAATTTTAAAATGCCACCATTTTGAAAAAAAAAATTACCAATGAGTAAACAAAATATATAAAAGTCAAGTGAGATTACAAAGAACTATATGTGTACAAAGATTTAACACAGAGAGGAAGGGGATCTCATAAGACTACTCTATTCTTCGGAAAGTGGGCTAAAAAGACAGTCCAGGATGTGAAGTGTCGCACAAAATGTGATGTCATCAAGTTGGCAGCAATACATTCATTTTACACTTGAGCTGTCTTTTTTGTTCAATCAAAATGTGTGTCGTTCCTTAGTACTTGAATGCAGTGGATTCATTTACAGTATTATTATTGCTAATTTTTTTATGCATGTACATATTGGCATTCTTTTTTTGCCAAAATGCTGATAGAAATAATTGTATTGTGATTTATATCGTAACCTGTAACTCAAGTTATGATTGTTGATATATTTACTATTATTATTCATTATGCTACAGGCTTCTAAGCTAAAATTAATTACGTAGTTTTACCGTTATTAAAGCTGTATCAATGTACGTACATGACTTGTTTCATGTAAACCTGTATAACTGAGAGACATATTGTTGCCTAATGTGTAGGTTCTCGAGGTCGTTGTCATAACGGTCTTGCATGTTTGCATTTAGGCAGTAGAATGTTTCGTTCTTCCTGCCTACATTGGTGTGTTTGTCGTGTAATCTAATTAACTTAAGCACCTGCGTATTTGTTCACATTATTCAAACTGTGGAAAATGTCTGGTTTGTTCTATAATATATTGAAACTGCTAATTTCTTATTACATAGTACAAGAAATGTACTTCTATAGAAAGTTCACAAAAATAATATTAATCTATACTAAGGAATATTAATGTGTTTATTGTAGCTAGTAAGGTAATTTATATTTGTGTTCAAGATGCACAGGAACTATTGAATTATGTTATAAAATATTTTACATCGACATATAATTATTTTATGTGTACTGCAATATATATATATATATATATATATATATATATATTTTTTTTTTTTTTTTCATTACATAATATATGTGTAAGTATATATACAAGCTGATTCTTAATTAAACCGACTTTGGAGGTTATTCTTGATGACGAAATATGTCGAAAACATATATACATATAAATATATATTATATATATTTATACGACCTATGGCTTAAACCTTAAAGTCTAAAGTAATTACTAGGGGCGGCACGCACCCTTAAATAAAGAGTATTGATAATGTGTTTGTGAACGTAAGTAAGAAACCACGTGATATCATATAACAATTGTTCGTTAAAATTTACGTGAATGAAGCTGATTAATGTCTTGATTTGCATTTTGTAAAATCATCCCTCCAACACAAATACAATTCGTATAAATGTTTAATTAATTGTTCGAAAAGTGGTAACCGTGCATTTTAATTAACATGTTTTGATGAATTAAAAAACAAAAATTTTACTGTTACAAAAATGGTGGCCCTTGTCTGACGGTCTTAGGGCATTGGTTGACGTTGAAATTCATTTTGCTATATTTTCACAAGTTGATTGATAACGCCTGCCGCTGTGCAACCTGTGTAACACGCGTAATGTGGGTTGTCTACCACACGGGCGCTGTGCTGTACACATTTATTTGCGGGTGTTTAGGCCCCGTGTGTGTCAGTTTTCGCAGATTCACCGAGTCACAACTGCAAAATTATACCAATATTAACAAAATATTAACAATAAAAATACTAAAATAATCACATAAATGACAGACGTTTAATGAATGTGTTGGTATTGAAACCGCGCCGTTGGTGCATTATTAATGTTCACAGAATGTGTTACATAGTTATTTAAAGAGGTTTCCTAGGTTTTGTGCGCACAACTGGCAGTGCCGTAGGACGACTAGTCAGGTTCTAACCAACATTATTTATTTCATTAGATATTGTTTTGTGTATAAGAGTCACACTTACAAAATTGTCAGATAATGACATTTACTGAATTAAATGTAGTCCCTAAACCATTCGTTTACATAACTCAGTGCCTTTTAGTGTCTTCCTAGACACTGGGATCGAGCCAGCGACTTTTGTTTGTCATATGAGCTAGATGCCACAACGATCGATGCCAAGAACCCTCAAAATACGTGGCAAGCGCCAATGATTGGCGCCAATAATTTCCTGCCATCGATCTTCAGGGATTTCATTCACGAGACACGTTTAATGATTCTAACATACGTTAACTATAATGTAAGAGTTAAACATGCCAAATGTATGCACAATGTTTTATTTGTTGTAACAATCTTAACCAGGCCGTGTTTTAATATCAGTATACAAAGGTAAACGGGTTGCGTGTTTACTAGCTATGTGATATATTCAACACAACAGCTAGTATGAACACATGGTACATGTGCACCGACGCAAGAGAAGGCATGACGATGTGTATTTGGTAAGTTGTAGCAGTGTCTTGTACTGTGAAGGTGGTACAACATCGTTTATAATGTAGTAGTTTACATGGACAGAACCACAGATATGATGTTGGCGTACAGAGCAGCTCATGGAAACAGTCGTACCGCACGTCGTATTTATCAAGAGCGGCTTCCAAACCTACGTGTCCCATATCATACCACATTTCTGTCTGTTCATCAGCGGCTGCGGGAGAGTGGATAGTTTACCAGGGCTGACTGGCAGGGTCGTGGTCGAGCTGTGAGGACGTCTGTCTTGAAGGTAAGGATGTTACTTCGAGTGTAGCAGAATCCAGCGACCAGCACACGTGATATTGCGCACATATAGCGAACAAGTCAAGCAACTGTTTGGTGTGATCTTCACGATGAGCTACTATGCCATTATCATTGTCATGGGACCTCGTGACTAACCGCAACTACGTCATTACTCAGCAACACAGAGCCACAGTACACGACAAACATTACCACTGACGAGGAATGCTTCACGCGAGATGTCGCGTATTACTCGCGTAATATGCACATGTGGGATGACACCAATCCAAGAGGCATATTTAAACATGGGCATCAGGAGCTATTCCAGGCAAACATACAGGAGGGAATCATCCAGCACTGTTCGATTGAGTCATACATTCTATTTGAACGATTAAATGCAAACGTTTACCGCATATTCATGGAGACAACGCTACCATAATTACTAGAGGATGTTCCACTGGCTATAAGAAATAATATGTGGTTTAAACATGATGATGCGCCAACAAATTTTGGTGTATGTGGGCGCGATTATTTAAACACAAGGTTCGCAGACCATTGGTTAGGACGCGGAGGGCCAGTAAGTTGGCCTGTACTTTCACCAGATCTGTCTGTACTCGACTTCTTCTTGTGGGGCTGCATGTGTTCACTTGTTCATGAGACTCCACTGAACATCGTAGAAGATCTGGTTGGCCGGATTTCCGTCGCCGCACATCGCAGACAGTCGTGGGATATTTTCCCGTGTGCGACAGTCAATGACCCGTCGATGAACTCTGTGCATCGAAGTCAATGGTGGAAATATTGAGCATTTACTGTAAGAATATTACAAGGTTAAGTTAAGTTATGACACGACTTTGTAGTCATGTCAATATGAATTTAGTGCATATATAATACTTCTTATTGTTAGTTTATGTAGTTATACAGTAGTTACTAATAAATTTGTAGAATAATTTTGAGAGAAATAGTAGTTTGAAACGGGGTTCTTGCTAGCATCGTAAAAACTATCACTGACGCATGATCTTGCGTACTATGTTTGGCTTTGGCATTCACATATTGTGCAGTAATTTCTTTAATTTTATGAGGCCCTATCGCAATCTGTTCGTGACCAAGTATGTTACTACATTGAAGTATTCTTTGAAAATTGATTTGCTGCAATATTTAGTATTTAAATATAGCAGGTTAATAATAGAAAGTGTCTAGTGAACAAGATTATATCGCACCGAGTTGAATAAACGAGCAGTTCGGAACATACATTTAAGTGAGTAGGAGCCATTATCTGACGACTTTGTGAGCATAACTATGAATCATAAATCATATAAGATTATTAAACAAATAAATTTCTTTTTAAATAAACCAATGATAATGGGTAGAATTTGACAGTACTTCCTAGGGAATAGCTATTTGTGCGCCGACATCCTAGATCGTCTCTTTAAGCAACTACGTAACACATTCCGTGAACATTAATACTACACAAACGGCGGTATTAAGACCATGCAGCCGTTAAACATCTGTTTTATACGAATATGTTAGTATTTTAATTATTAATGTGTCATCATTAATATTGGTAGTATTTTTCAGTTTTCACTGGGCGAATCTGTGTACATTAACACGACATACAGGGCCTAAATACCCACAAGACATAGGTGTAATGTGCTGCGCCCGTGTGATAGATAATCCGCATTGCGTACGATACACGGGTTGCATAGCGGCAGGCGTTATTAATCAACTTGTGAAAATACAGCAGAATGAAATTCAACGACAACCAATGCCCTAAAAGTGTCAGAAAAAGGCAACTTTTTTTTGTAACAGTCAAACTTTTGTTTTTTAATTTATCAAACAATATTAATTAAAATGCACAATTACCACTTTTCAAACAATTAATTAAACCCTTATACGAATTTTATTTATGTTAGAGGTATGATTTTACTAAATGAAAACCAACACTTTTAACAGCTTCGTTCACATAAAAAAATTGGTCATTGATATGACGTAGTTTCTTACTTACGTGCACAAAAGTATTATCAGACTTCTTACTTAAGGGTTCGTACCATCCTTAATATAACATTTGCTCTATGTCATATATATGTTTTCGACATATTTCATCGCCAGGAATCACCTCCCGAAATGTGTCGGTTTAATTAAAAATCAACACACACAGATATATATTATATTGTTCTAAGGTCTACATAAATTAGTAAAGAGAGTATATATTCTTATATGTAATTATATATACATATATATATACTTATATATACATATATATACTCTTTTTACTAATTTATGTAGACCTTGGAACAATATAATATTTAAAGAATCATGAGAAAAATTTTTGCATATACTTAACTCTATGCCATGTAAAATAAGACATTCCAAATAAATATTTTATTTAAAAAAAATAATAATTTTGTAGCTTTGTTTTCATCTGTGACTTTGTTTGTGGCTACATGACTTTGCAAATTCATACATAATAATAGTTTATCGTGAAGTTCTAGTCGTGACAAAAAACTATATTTCAACTGCTTCAACTGTCATAGTTTGTAAGTACACGATAACTGAATGTCATGTGATAGTTTACGAAAACACTACTACAAGCAAAGTGAATGACGTAGTGGTGGATAGAATCACGGTAATATCGCGTGTTCAAATATACGTTGGCTTCTGACTGTACGAGCGAGTATCACGTGTTATCTCCGCGAAGTATGCCCTTATTTCTTACTGGCTTGTAGATGTCAAAGGTGTGCTGAAACAAATGTTGCCTAATCACGACAGACAATAAAGTAAACGTCCTTAACCTTCAACTTGACCTTGAATCAATGAGAGAAATAATTGCACCGCTAGTGATGGGTAAATATGTACTATGACAACTTCAGTGATATACGTTTTAAAAGTTGAACTCTTTATAGCTCCCTACGGAATATTATTTTTTAAAGATCGGTCACGAGTTGCGTTTCTTATATACGCTATTATTTTATTTGAACTTACTTTATTTTAACTTCACATTTTTGGTAGTGGCGATATATTTCTTGGCACGTAACGTTAAAGGCGTGAAGCTGGTCAATATTTCCACTGTTGTGAAGACATTGTCTCATGTTTCTGTAGTCTTATGTTCGCGTGGCGGGAGTCGTGTTGCGAAGAAGGCAGGGGAAGGGTAGGGGGCGTGTTGTAAAGGCTGGCAAGTTCGAAGAGGCGGGAGAGTATACCTTTCAGTGCCTTGCTATGCTCACACTTTCCAGCTGGAAATATGCTTGTAATACATTGCATATTCTTATGTCACAGTGCAGTGCATCCCAATAAGACCTCATCATTAATTAAAATGTTAGTAGCACGACAAAAATAATGACCATCTCGTACATATATTCTTGGGACTCAACGATGACTCATTGTATATAATTTACTAAAGGTAGCAAGCATAACAGTTGGTATAAATAGTTACTTCTCAGTTGACAAACTAATAAATTTGAGTAGATATTTACGTAAGTAATAAATAAAATAAACTATTAAAAATATGATATATAAATAAACTAATTAAGACATATCTAATCCGTCGGGGGGAAGTACCGACTTTCATATGTAAAATGTTCAAGTATTTGTCCTGACCTTTCTAGTTAGTTATATTTTATTAGCAGTCCTCAAACTTCAAATAACACTAACATATAAAACATAAACGAAAATTACCTTCGAATATTATTTTTAATTTTAAGTGTACATTATGATAACATTTAAAATCAGAAACAATAAGAATAAAATAATAAATATATATATATATCATCTGATATATACAGTCTAGAATATAAAACAGTTAGTTCAACGTTACTATGGTAGCTCAAAGGGAGTGCATTTGGATATTGACCTTAATGTTCGCGGTTCACACCCAAGTCAGGCCAATAAATATTTATCACAACTTTGTTCAAGTGTTCATGGATTCTACAATACGTTGTATATTTTTTTAAATTGTAAAATTTCTACATAAACAAAATCTAGGAAAGAGTAGACACATATTCAAGAACATATCACTTATAACACATACAAAATACATAAGTTGTGATTAAACATTTTTGGTCGGATATGAGTGAAAATTCCGAACACTTAGGTTAACATTCAAAGGCACTTTCACTGAGCTACCAAAGTCACGCGACACTTTTGTACCTGTAGTTGAGGGGGAAATGCCTTGGTGATGGCCCAGTCAGGTTACAGATGCGTTTATTTGATTTGCCACTAACATTTGTTAGACGACGAACATTCATTTACGACTCGTAAACTTAAACACATCTAGAATATTTAAATTATTTATCCTTAGATATTTCATTTTACTATCATGTCCAACCTCCCGAAAATATAACTAATTCAACGCTGCAACAATAGATATTGTCGTGCATAAAATTACGTTCATGCCCAGCTGCAGCTGCGACAATCATACTTTAGAGTTTTCAGTGTATTCATTATACAATTTTGCAAATAAATTAATGTGAGAGACATTTTCTTTGGCAAAATACTCTGAAAATTGTGTTTATATTTATTGTCAGGCTTAGATTTAAATTACATGATTTAAATACTTATTACCCTATTACATTCTACATCTGGGTGGAACCAAGTTTCGAAACTGCCCTTTCCTGTTGTTTTGTTTAAACTTTGGGCATTATCAAAAATTACATAATAAATTTTGAAAGCTAGATGTGTGCATACGTAGTTGTATACTAACACTGAATTTACTGCGTACACACTACAAATGTTTAGTGTGATGTCGTGTTGTTACATTTCAAACTCACAGAATGTTTTCCGGTATAGTACTAGTACAAAACTGAAAAAAAAAAAAAAAAAAAAAAAAAAACTTTAAAGTAAGCCAATAAAAATTTTAACTACCGAATTGCAATAATGAAACAAGTTTATTAACAAAAGTAACAACGCCTTCAAAATAACATACTCAATTTATTAGGACAGTAATATACAATTACTGTTATTTGTCAAGTCGGTGCCAGTCAAGGTTTAAAAAAACGTGTAACGAAGTAGCGAAGGTATATAACTAATTAAATGAAATGTAACGTTGGCTACAACTAAGCATTTCTAAATGGCCACAAAGACAGCAGCGGCGCGGTGTAGAATAGCACGGGGCGCAGCGGCGGGGCGTATATTAGGTAGCTGGGAGGGAGGGGAGCACTTTGAGTGAGCGACACAAATACGCGCTGACATTCTTGACAGTTGTGTCCGATATCTACATTTTCGATGCGCTTCTATGATTTTCTCTAATTGTATTTTGTTACAGTTTCTTGATGCTTAGAATGGCTTTAAGGTATTTAGATTTGGTTTGCACGACATCTGTGTTCATTTGTCAACACATTTTGAAAGTGTTGCTTTAAGTTCCTGTTTTTTTTCGTAAGTAGATTTATTTAGGTTTATTTGTAATTAAGGTGTTGATTTAGGCAGTTGCGTTCATTAGTAATATGTTTGATTATATATCCCTACATTAACGAATTAACATAACTTCGAATGTACATTTTTTATTTTAGGAAATTTCGAAAAATTTCTTAAAAGCTTGCCTCCAAAAACAATTATAAATGTATATTTTGTACTAATAAATTGATTCTATTCTGATGAGTCTAAATATAACGTAATTATTTTTTTCTCCTTAATGGATTTTTATCTGAGTAGATTTTTCTTGAAGTCACTGTTATTTTTTGTTAATAATTATAAATTTGTTGATTTTTAACAGATTTCAACAAAGAAGGAAGTTATCAATTTAGTTGTATTTTTTTTAAGTTTGTTGCCTCAGAACACCGAAATTTATCAACCGATTCGGTAAATACTTGTTTTTGTTGGAAAGGAGATAATTACAAGTAGGTGCCATTTTTATTGTATTGGCATTGGACCTTGGATTTCCAAGATACACAAAAGAACTCCTCAAAATCGAATAGTAGTGAGTCATAGATTTCGGCCAACGCTTAGCGTAGAGGTCTTTACCGATGGTGAGCAATGACATGAGATGAGTATGGAGTGGCACCGGAATGAAAAGGCGAGGGAAACGGGAGATCCCCGAGAAAACCCGCCGACCAGCAACATCATCAGGCAAGATTCCTACATGCGAAACCCCGGAAACCGACCTCGCCAGGAAAAACTCGAATACGAAATGTATAGTGTTTAAGATATTGGTAGGTTTATAACAGTCCAGGACTAGGTATGTACGTAACTATGGGCAAGGATGTTCTGGACTGACTTGGACTGCGAAAAGACAACGGACCTTCTTAATAACAAACAGCACAGAAACATACCAATATCTCAATCACTATACATAACCTATTTGATCTTCAGGAGTATCCTGGTTTATCTTCGAATTCCAAGGTTCAATGCCAATGAAATTAAAATGCGGCACCCTTGAAAATATTACCTTTAAAAAAATCCACAATGTTTTACAATTGAAGTTCTGAGGTAACGAACAGAAAATATAATTGATAACTTCCTCCATTTTTTCAAATCGATAAAAATAGTTAATGTTTGTTACAGATTGTTCTGTTTAAAACTGAGTTATTTTGTTACCGTTTGATATTATACAAAATTTTACACTTTTGCGAAAAAAAAAATATTTATACTAGTTTTCCGAATAGCTTTGACTGCAGTGAATATACATATGTTAAATTAGCTGTTCCTTAAAGAAATACATTAACAATCTTTGCGAAAATTAAAATATAATTGCCGTGTCTATATATTTACACAGAGTTATGTCGTTTAGAAGTTGTATATTATTTGTATTTGTATTTTTCCGGCACATGTGTTATTATATCTAACATGAGAGTGAGTTATTAACTAGATTTATACTTTATTATTAATTCAAGGCTACTATGATTATTAATTCTCATGCAGCATTTATAGGCTTGTGGTACTACTGTTTATATTCACGTCTCCCAGTCCAGCCAGAGCGACCACAGACTCGCTTCACGAGCCAACTCGCCACGCCACTATCTGTCTGTAATACTATCCACAGGATGCACCGTACGTGATCCCACGCGCTGTTCTCACAATATTAGAGAGAGAGAGAGAGAGAGAGAGAGAGAGAGAGAGAGAGAGAGAGAGAGAGCGCATCCTCTCTGCGCCTACCTTCGTCGTTCCATCGCGTGCAGAACGCGCTGCGCACGGAGTGTACTGATTTGTAAGCACTTGTAAGCTGGGTCTTAACGTGAGACTGATGTCGCGACATTTGTGTCGCGACATCAGACACCAGAGTCCATACGCAGGCGCTCTCAGAGTTTGCGCCACTCATAATATTGTGTCTCGACAGCGACTCTAGCTAGAGCTGTTTTGCAAGCGTCCTAACGGGCCTAGGTAGACATTCGTGTCCCGAGAGGCGACGGCACAAGTGCGACACTTGGTAGCTCACGAGAGAACATAATGGCTTCCCAATTGGCAGCAGCAGCAACAGCAGCATCTATAATTTTACGCAGACGGCGACAACGACGGAAGCGTCAACCAGTTCGTGAGTGGCTATTAATGAGAAACCAGTTGGGTGCTTACGAATGTTTAGTCAGTGAATGGGAAGTGAATGATAGCGAAACGTACAGGAACTTTTTCCGAATGAGCAGATTAGATTTCCAGTACCTACTAGATAAAGTAATTCTAGTCATCGCAATACAAAATACGTGCATGAAGGAGGCTGTTCAATCTGCAGTAAGACTGGCCATCACTTTACGTTTCCTTGCTACAGGTAATTGTGTATATAAGTTTTGTTATTGTATGTGACTCTACACTAACATATAGTGCAGAATTTAAAGTTCTATTTTTATTTTACTCTAGGTATGAATTACCCATCACTATCACATCTCTTCAGAGTCTCCAAGTCTCAAATTGCTAAAATTGTACCAGAATGCTGTAAAGCCATATACAATGAACTGAAAGCTGACTGTTTGAAGGTAACAAAACACATTGAGAAAATAAATTAAGGAAAATGGAGGTGTTTATGATATACCATATTTAATTTAAAAGTAATTACTAATTATTTGTTCATTTTCGTACTTGTAAGCAGCAATTTAAAACAAAGAAATAACACTTTAGTGAATTAGTGATAACTTTGATCTTTGACAAATGTAACATATAACAATATGTGCAGTTATTTTTTGACATAATATTAATAATGTTTTTATGTCTAAAACATATAAGATATTTGGTACTAATATGTTGATATGAGCCAAAAAATGCATTATGAGTAAAAAGTTATTTAACCAGAGTCTCACGAATCCAGAGATGTGGCGAATGGTCTAACGACAACAAAAGTTATGCAGTCCAAAAAAATGTATATATCTCGCAAGCAACAGTATTCACTGACACATATATCTCCAAGAGTCCAAAAAGTCTATATATTCGTGTATGACATTTGTGGTGCGATTTGTTCGGGGGGGTTATGTATTTCATCTCCTGCAGACTGTACAACAGAAGTAGTCTGAGCTGGAGAATAAACAAAATCTTCACTGACAGTATCGTCAAAGTCCATGAAGGACAAAATTTGTTTGCGTATTGTCTTTTTCAGTTCCTTTCAAAGTTCAACATTTTTAATTTTGCGCAGTGCTGATGCTACAAAATCGCCAAATATTTGTTCCCCGTCAGTTGGTTTATACATAATGTCAACTGCCTTCGCAAGGCATCTACGGTGGCTTTGGTTGTTTTTCCGCCCCTGCCTCTGTTCGTCTCGGGGGCTCTTTTGTCAGCAGTCTGTACACTAACCTCTTCATTAGAACTGCATTCTTCCAGCTCCTAAAACAAAAATGTACTTCACGTCAATGATTTCCTGTTTCAGATACCGGATTCCATGGACGAGTGGCTGCGAATAGCTCAAGACTTTGAAGATAAGTGGAACTTCCCAAACTGCATAGGGGCGCTCGACGGCAAACACGTCGTTATACAAGCACCTACTGA
>PNEQ01041415.1:0-18677 GCA_003012365.1 Medauroidea extradentata
GGGGGGGTGGCACGTCTGCAAAAGTTGAACGGCACTAATTACAAAACTAAACTGACGAACATTACATGCAGAATTATGTTCTAAAATCTATTTTTTCCAAGCTTAAATTAGGAAATTTTAATATGACTGATAACTGTGTTTTATCAATAGTCTAAATAATTACAATACTAGTACCGATGCAAAGGACACGCAACATTTTTACTGTCATATCTATCCACAAACAAATCATTTTACATTAATTGAGAATTAAAAAAAACCCATACACTAAAACAACTGAAGTTAACAATATACAGTTTTAAAGCATATGTTGCAGGCAGTACAACTTAGTTAAGCAGTAAGACAACATTATTAAAATTAAAGTTTTCTGAATTGCAAATAAAAAACTATAAAATAAATTGGTGGTTATACACGACAGCCTTAACTTACAAAACCAATTTCGTCCGGTTTCAAAGCAAATTGGTCAACTACTTGTTTTGGCTTAGTTTTCATTTGTTTGTGTAGCTGAGCAAAGCAAGTCCGGTTAAACGGGTATCCGATGTTGAATTGCGAAGATACGTTTTCGCCCGTTTCATAGTAGAGAATGACCTTTCTGCGCTGCAGCTGTAGAAACAGGCAAAGTAGCAAGAATTTCCAGGGGCGCGCACATGTTTGCGTAGAGTTGTGGAACAGTCTGACAACGTGCTTCTTACTTATTCAACGACTTCGCCTTCCAGGTATCCAGTTCTGGACGAAGCAAATTCATATCCGGGAGGTTTGTGTACACTAGTATTAACCTAAAGAAAGTGTGATACATAGGTACGAAATTTATAGATAAATTCTAACTGGCGCGTATTTTTTGCCCACCATATTTCGAGGGGGGGTTGAACTCGAAGCCCCCCCCCCCTAATTGTCTACGCCCTTGCATCACGTTCATTCGTTCCGTGAAAAGCGCCGTTCGCCAATTCTTCAGAAGGAAACAACATTACCTAGTAAGAAAACAAAACTGGCGTTATGGTCACTCTATGCATCACATGACAAACATGATTCATAAGCGCTTCAACTCCAAACAAAGGTGTAAGCATTTGGACTCCTTTAGGAGGTCTGGAAGAATTTGAACTCAAATTAAAGTACATCGTTTATCGTTGTAGCTACACTAACATAGTGTTCTTTTAGTAGGCCTACGTTACTTTGCCGTACTTGTATGTTTAATACTTAGTAGGCTTAAAAATGTCGAATATGTAATACCGATCGAGATGGCGCAACAGTAACTTGCTGGATTCACATTCGGGAGGTTCCGGGTTCGATTGCCAGCTCGTGGATTCTGATTTACAATTTACATGGTTTCCTGAAAGAAAAAAAAAACACTGGGTGAATAATGGCACTATTCCTTGACAAAGGCACAGTCTGGTTCCTCTCCAAGCTCCTGTCATTATATCAGATTGCGTGTCGCCATCTGTAATGACCTCGCTTTAGACGAGATGTGAAACCACTTACTGTACCTCACCGCTTCTGCGCCTGTTGGATTTGGTCACGTGTAGATAAATCTCACAAGACTACTTCCTTACAAGAAGTAGCTTGCAAGACTTTGTAATAGTGTATGTGCATATACCGATATTTCATAAATAACTGTCTTAAGTTCATGGGTTGTAAAAAATCTATTTCCTATAGATGCCACGTTTGACTTTTGTTCCCTCGTATGACAAAGAAAAATATATAGTGAAAATAGTTAACATTTCACTAATACCCTCTTGTCCAAAGTTTTTGTTTAAGTCGTAATATTTGATTTAGAGCAAATAAAGAAAATGTTTTCTTACAGGACCACTTTAATGTGGGGTAAACCGTCCATATATCGTGACAAACCTTGTACCGAGATAAATCACATTTGAAACATCGCAGTGTGGGGGAGTAAAATAACAAGTGGTAAGATAACCGAGCTCGACAGCGAGGACATTACAGACGGCGCCACACAACTTGATACAATGACAGGACCTGGAAGAGGATTCGAACTGCCTTTGTTAAGGAAACATCCCAGAAATTACCTTGAGTGACTTCGACAAATTAAATAAGAAATTACAACAGTCAGAGCTAGGAATTGAACCCGGGTCCTCTTGAATACGAGTCCAACGTCTTACCGCTGCACCACCTCGCTCGGTGGGTAGTAAAGACGTTATTAAATTAGGATAAAGTAATTTTCCATGCAGAAAATAGGAAGGAATTACGCACACAATCTATAATACAAATTATCACCATAATTGCTATGTTTTATGCTTCGTTGATAAGGGCATTCTACAAGTTAGTATCACGAAGTAGGGTAGGTTTTCCTTATGTTATTTGAAAGTTTTACGCTTAATTTGTTTTATGCGTAAAATTCAGCTTCTTAACAGTGAGAGAACAAATTTAATACTATTTTTTTCTCACTGTTTACTAATTCCATTAAACAATAAATACAAAATTAATGCAATAATGTTGAACAAACACAAAATTTGTTCTACAAGCAGACAATTTTTATTTGTATTCTAAAACAAATATTACGACTTAAGGCCTCGTTCTTTAGTTTAACAGTGGTTCGAAAATACATATTTTTAACGTAAATTAATACATACATCAAAAATTAATTCTGGCAGTTTTGACACTAATATATCATCGTTTGTATCAGGTTTTTTCTGTTGCAATACACCAAACGGATTTTTAGATTTTCGCCCCTGAAATAGCAAATATAGAGAAATAATTTTTTCGCTAGCAAACAGTACATTATTAAAAAAAAACTCTCTGGCAAAATTGTGTATCGTATGACTGTACACAGTCTAAATTATTTTCTAAATATTTGGTTAAAAAATATTTGAGTGTCTTGCAATTGTTTGAAATAAATGAAAGATCATGTCGTTAAGGTAAAGGAGAAAAGTACAACTTGACATCTGTTGTTCGATCCTTTGTCTTCCCACACACGTGCAATAAAACACTGTTGCAGATATAGTTGGCGCGTTACTGGACTACGAGCATGTCCCGGCTGTAAGGACGACTCCTGCTTGTTCACCTCTAAGCGACAAGCTCTCAACTGTCTTCCATCGAGGACTCCTCTTAACTGATGTGGTCGGCGACTAAAAACCGAATGTGCGCGTACTGCTAAATATTTTCTCCGAGAGCGCGTCTGTGGGATCTGTCCGCGGCTAAGGTTCATTCTGCTACAGGTTAGAAAGAAAATGTGATTTGTCACAGGGAAGATTTCTGCCGCTAGTATCGCTGTTATCGCTAAGTGACCAGAAAAATACGAAACTGTAGTAACATTAAATTTTAAAAGGCTTGGAAATGAGAGAAGTTATTTACCTTAAATATAAAGTGAAAACACACCAATTTCGCGTTTCAAATTACCAACTTAATGTAACTTAAAATTCAGGGAAGCTCTGTGATTGGTCAGTTTGCAGCCAATACAGATACCAGCGCTCAAGCGGCAGAAATTTTTCCTATGCCAAACTTTGAACATTGATCTTTCTAACCTGTAGTAGAATTAACCTTACCGCGACTCATCACCAGCATCTTCGTGAGGGCGGTCCGCGACGAATTTCCTGAGTCGCTTACGAAAACGCACTACGTATAATCTACTCGGTAGTGTTGATCATGTGACCAGATTTACTTTGCCGTTAGATGTTGGACGGTTTTTTTTTTTTTTACATCTACAGAAGCGGCACATTTCAGTCGCCATAAACAAAGTTCGGGTAGTGCAGGATATTTTGTGCTGGTACAACATAAGTATATGACATTACAACTGCGTACCTACTAGTAATGTATATTGTACAAACATGCTAGAGTTACAAAAAAAAACATATTTTCATTCGTGTACACGCGTGGAAGTCATGTGTTATTTTTCACGCGATATTGCGTGTTATACGTATGCTGGCGGCTACCTATCCTGCTCCGGCGAAGAAATCGAATTGAATACTCAGATACGTCAGACACAGGTAGACTGTACTCGCACCAGATTTTCGAACGGCTTTACAGTAAGTTCAGCTGTATCGAGTAACGTTTTCGTAGTATCTCTGGATATACCCGAGAACGTGCGCAAACAAATCGGTCTCCCGTCATGCGTGGGCTGCTGCCGTGGGGAAAAACAAGCGAGAACGGCGCCAAATGAGGAAACGGGGAAGTACTGTAAAGAAATAAGAGAAATAAAATTCCAAGAAACCGGATGCACTTGTTCCACGGCCTTGACGATTCACAGAACGTTGATGCGACTAAGGACGGACTACGGGAGACAGGAGGAAGGTTAAGTGTGTGACCTTGGACCGAGGAAACGACTCGACTAATACTCTTGCGCACGACGTGTATCGTCTATTCACGCAGAAAGACCTTATTTAACAGCAAAGGTAAGTACACAGTATTGTACACACATGTTATTGTACTTATGTAAAAAAATAAAACTCTGGCAATACATTACTTATGCATACGTAACGTTATCGTACTAAGTACAGAAACCCCACCAGATTGGTATCCCTAAAATGCAATGCTCGAAAAACGCGGAAATATTACTTTTTTTTTTTTTTTGACACTTACGATGGCGCTTTCCTATTTTCGAAGTTGTTTCTGTATTTTATTAGTCAAGATGGTTCTCGAATATACTTTCATTGAGAACAACATGTGATGGAGCTTCTGTTTCTGTACTGAGCTCGGAAACATCCTGTGAGTGAGTACGTAAGCAAGTGTTTGCGTACAATACATAAAGAACCTATTCACGGTAAAGTGAGCAATTTCGAAAGTCTTGTCATTTTCTTCTTAGCGCAAATTTTTTTATATTTTCCGGATCTTGTTGCTGTAAGCAAAACAAGGAATGTAATAAGCTTTATGTATGAAATATACGACGTACTCAAAAGTTAACTTCTGACGCCTGAATCCACAATGAAATGCATTATAGACCCATGCGTACAAGGTAGTCCTTGAGATGTATTCTCATGAAGTATATTTTGCCTGCGTATATGTGTGCGTACATTTTAAATTTTTAACTACTTTTACATACGCAATATCAGCACCAAATACAACGTCCACGAGAGAAAATGTATTCTTTAAGGTTTACATAAACAAACATACATTATCGTTTTGCTAGTTATGAGCTACTGTTTGTACAAGCAGTTCTCTACTTCTAATACAATCAACTTTCATACGTGTCAGACTTCCATACAGCTGTCATTAGCATCTACAATTCTACTTCCGTAAAGTGGATTCAGACTGTCAAACATGAACCGACTAGAAAAATTATGATTTTTTTCAAGCCAGTTAACACTACCAACTTAACTTTATTTTCTGAATATGTATCTGCAGTTTTTAAGCCGTCAGCAGTGTTTAAGTTTTTATTTACCAAATTATTATTAAAACTATAAGGCTACCGTAAAATTGAATGAATAAAGACAAAATTAGAAACAGATTCCTACCTTAGACCTTTATCTTAAATAAAATAACATTTTAATACAATTACTGTTTGCCAACCTTACGAAAAAAACTCGGGTTTTAAAACCGTGTACAAGAACTTTTAATTTGAAATGTTGTCCCTATACAACCGAACGTCTCTATTCACCCAATTTTACAGCATGTGGGCTTAACAACATAAACCTAACGTTCCAATACAATTTTTTTGTTATTGAAGGACCATTTTTGCTATTTTGGAACGGAACCTCGTGCAAAATGTAAGTGTATCAATCGGCTTTTCTTCACATCTGGAACACATTATGTATGTAAGAAGAGGACGAGATGTACTGGCTGTGACTCGGTCCAGAGTATTGAGTGTTTGTCGGCTGACAGTTGTTTAGGCTACCAGTGTACGTGATTAGCATATCACCTCCTGTTGCAATGTAGCTGTTAACTCTGGGTTACCGCTGGCCAGTCCAACAATGCACCGTAGGAAGACTACACAGGACATTTCAACCTTTAAGAGTTTGTTGGATCTGGTACAACGAACTGTGCTACTGCGTGGTACGAAAAAAAAAATATTTCCTGTGTAGTTATTAAAAGCGTTCCCAATGCGTTTATCTACGAAAAGTAGACACACACTATACTACATTCCTCTAATTTAAATAATGCCGTCCACTTATTAAAAGCATAACGGACGACTTGAAAAGAGGCGAAGCTTCAATCAGGTGTGGGATACAATTCCTATCTCCATGGATACCGCAGCCGAACATAACCTTCATTTAGCTGTTTGGCTTCACATGTCCCGGATGAGATGTACGTCAAGAAAATTGATTACTTGTTTCGAATTTGCTGCTTTTATCAGGTAAACATTAATCTTATGTATTTGCGTATCTTAACCATTTTTAAAGTAATATTTTTTACCCTTGCGTGCAAATCTATGAATGCGCAACATTTTTGCTTTCTGCAATTACCAACTAACAAATCAGCATGTTTGTAAACAAGCTTTGTATCCCACAGTACTTTTCCCCTGCGGTGACGTCAGGGGGCGTGTACATCAAGTCGTCAATTATCTAACTCTTCAAAAGTGACGTGGGAAAATACCAGTTGTAATCGTAAAACACAATGATGCCAACCTGCACTGGACTAACACTTACTATTCACCAATCAAATAACAGGGTCATGCTGTCTTGTACCTACTGTGTTTGCGATTATTATATTTTCTAAACTTAAACGAGAGCAGATATAAAAATCTGTTTGGCAGTTTTGTAAAATTGATTTTTGCCGTGATAGTGATTTTTTTTCAAAATAAGTAATAATACGGTCTCGACTATACAAAGTCAATCAGAATGTCATTAATTACATAAGCAGCTAAACCCATGCTATTTACTAACTTGAAAAATCAACCCACGCGGAGAAGATGATTTGAAACAAAACTGCTTAATAGATTTTTTATATCCGTTCTCGTTTAGGCGTAAAAAATTAATACAGTTAAATAAGTAAAAACAGAGTACGGTCTTAACCTACCTGCAATAGAAAAACACTTTGAACAAAACACTGCACACTAGTTCAGTACTCCGCGCCTACAAGTGAAGCTCAGGCTTCAATAACCCTTCAGACCATCGCGAGAGCGCGAGGCGAGATACAAGCGACAGGCGCTGACAGCATTCACAAAATATCACAATCGCAGTTGTCGTAATTATCAGAGATAAGACTTCCCTATACTGTGTAGGGCCCGGAAAATTTCGCGGATTCAATTACCTACATGCTAGAATCCATTGTCCTATGCATATTCAAGTCACGTTCATTCGTTCATTGTCTGTTGTTACAGTGAGTAGCAGCTAGTGGACAAAGAGTCGGGGCTCGAGTATGCATAGGACAGTACATTCTAACACGCAGGTCATTGAATCCGCGAATTTTTCCGGGCTTTAACATAATTTTGCAAAATACGTGGCAATATTTTGCGGGAACAATTCTAACATCTACATGAACAACAATAATTATATGAACATAGTTTCGAAAATATAATTTCTGTACATGACGACGTGCTTAGCGAGCGGGCTCGCTGTACCAATGTTACCGTGGAATACACCAGCGGGCAATGCCTACCGTCCAATTAAATACGACTAGAGATGATGGTATATCTCGAATATACTTTGTGCCAACATAGCCTTGAAAACGCTGTAGTCTCTTGCAACATATATGATTCGGTGATATACTTATGACACAACGTAGCTGTCTGCAGACCAATAACTCGCATCAAATATTAAAATATCGGGATTCTTATTGGCTCAGTCAAATAGGGTACAGCTTCAAGTAAAACCTAAAGCCAGTAATCTTCTGGTAAGCTGAACGTGTGTTGAAATCCAGCAAACAGCCAAGTTTTCCCGCGATAAACCATCATTAGAGGCACGATTATTTCGCGTATTGATTCTAGGTCAGGTTGAACGTCAATAACGTATACTTCACAACTCCTCTTGTCATTAGACGAGAGTGGTTTTAACACACATTTGACGACTGCAAGCCAGTTATAAATAAGGAAACAAGTCGTGGAGATATCACGTGCTACACGTTTCTACTGTTAGAAGCCAATGGATATTCGGCTTCAGCCGGTACACGTATAGAACTGAGAAGTCTGGGCTGTTGCCAGATGAATACGCGAAATACCCGTGCCTCTAACCCTTATATGTAAATACGACTTGTCTGGTATGTAGCGGCCTAGGCATTCTACAGTAACACGATCCCACATGTGCACCTGCGTCACGCAGGCCTGCTGTGAACTATGGTACAGAAACAGTGCATGTTCAGACCTACGTTAATACAAAATGTTTTGTTCATCTTGATGAACTTAAATACTGACAGGCAAGCTTGCAACACCTGCACATTACGAGAACATGTTGCTATATGGTTGAAAGCGACGCTCAAGCTACTGATTATAAAATGGTAGTATGTAGTATGAAAATAAATAAAAATAAGAAAATAGTTAACCTAGACATGCCATAAATGTACCTTATTTTCAAGTGAAACGTTTTCCTTAGTGACGTACTTACGAAGCGCAATCTCTGATGCTGGAATTTTGTATATTTGACTGCGGCGTACGAGATTACAATAAGCAAAATTCATCTCTGACAAAATATTAGGTCATCAAATTTACAAAAACGTATCACTCCTTTTTACTTCTTAAAAAAAAAAAAAAAGAATCTGGAAATTTAAACAGAATGTTTTTTTTTTTTGCGTTTGTGTATCCACAACGACTTCTTAATTATTACTTAGACCTAGGCGAGGCACTGAGATGAAAATTTAATAACACTCAATGTACACCACGGAGCGGACTTTTTTTTTCTGCTTAAGAGACAAACACGTAAACTTCCAACAAACAATATTACAGTAACAAAATAACCACTGAAAAGAACATGGCTGTATTATTTATCCACGTCACGATTACTGTGCAACAAAATCACAATAAAAACTGAATGTGACCACCGAGCAATGTGACAACTCAAAGGAACATGCTCGTATCGAATGGAACTGACTTCAACCGTACGTCCGGTATTTTTATGACGACTTTCCTAAATTTCCGGTACACAATATTAGGTGTGAGAATGGCCTAACTACAGGCTGCCACTAAGCAAACCAACATACACAAGACACGAGGAAAGTTTACCTATATCGAACTGTGTTAATTCAGGCTTTTCTAGTCTACGCCTTTTTGCGGTTACAAAACCAAGACAGTTAAAACAAATGAAGGTGTACCCCGTTTGGCATAACTTCGATAAATTTGTAAAGTGTTAAAGGAACTTTTTTTATATATAGGCCCTACATAGTACATATTTGCCGATTTGTAGGACTACATTTGAGATGCTTATTTGAAAATGAGAGGTAATCTTCACCGTATCTCCAGTAACTTTTGCCTTTTACATTAACCTACATTACGTAAACAGTAAATGTCATGAAAACTTTTAGATTGTAACTGAAGTTACATTAAACGAAGTACAGTTATATTACCCCGGTATGTAGGTATCCTCCGTCATACTGAACTCACTACATATAATATAAAAATAAAAAAATTTAAAAAAGCACTCAAACTGGCGAGAAAAGTAAATTAGCTACTGACACTTTATAAAAAAAATCCACTTGTTACTTGAAGTCACTATAGAACATTTCGAAAAATCACGTCCACTTTCACTAAAACTGAGCAAATCGCGAAAAACTGATTTGCGAGTCCATTTCGATACCCTTATGTGAAAACCTCGTAACTCCAAAATCTATTTTTTAACAGGAGACGGAGTCTTTTGCTGGTTACAATCCAACAATAAAGCCTCGTGAGCTCTCATTTTTGCTTTAATATTTTTAAAAAACATATCTGGAGATACATGTGAAAACCTCGTATCTCCAAAATCAGTTGTTTTTTTTACAGGAGAGAGAGTTTTTCGCTTGTTACAATCCAACAATGGATTTGCGAGAGTTCGGATTTTTGCTTTTAAAATTTTGGAAAACATAACTGGAGACGCGTGCTTTTCGCAGTTGATAAGGAATTTTTTTCGGGGTATAATGTAAAAATAAAACGAAAATCTAAAAAAATGGAGTTACGAGGTTTTCTCACGAGGGTATCGATTTGTAACATGGCCAAAGCAGTTTTTCAAAGTGAATCTGTAATTGAATAAGACGAGTTTTGGAAACTATCATTACGTCAAAATTAGCGCACATTCAAAAGCTAAACAAAACTGTTCAGAACTCATTTTTCCTTGGAGATGGACAAGGAGAGATTTGGAACTGGGCTAGTGAATTTCTGAAGCACCAATCGTTGCGTCGAATGTTTGTACCTTTGATCCCCCTAAAATAATGCACAATTAACACAAAATTATTTGTTTAAAAATATTTATTTTAGTTTTCTTACGTAAGGTTGCTTTTATTTCTCTGAAAACTTGTAAATTTTAACAGACCGGTTAGAACGAATTGATGCATTGCGCCCTTTTGATGACAACGATAAACAAACGTGTGTGTGCAGTTGTACGACACGGCTTTTTCAGTGGAATAACCCAGGCATTACTACAACCCGCAGCTTTTGGCAAACATCTTCAAACAGAGTTAAAAGACTTTCGCCACCCGCAAGGTCAATGACAAGCGGTATTCACAGAACAGCCAGCAACTGTCCCAGGGTTTCCCCTATCAATACAGTGGTCACAATACAATTACAACTTATCTTGCTGGGCTAATCTACCAGGAAAAACATGAACCACGCGCCAGGACAATATGAACTACTGCCGCAAAAACAAAAGGTAGTCGCAAGTCACGCTATAACGATTAAAAAACCGTTACCATCATACAATACCTCACATAGCACGCAATGCTACAACCACGAGGGATTTTTTTTGCGACCAATTATAGTTCATATATTTTTTCAATCATCATATAAACACAACAAAACTTTAATTAGCGTTTTATCACTCAACACAAAAACCAACTCCATTTTAAAAATAAGATGAACGCTGAAAACAGAGGCAGTAACATTAGTACATAAACAAGAACGTTTGCAAAATAAGAGAAACTGTTTTTTTTTCTAATTGGAAATGCGTATATATTACGTAAAGTCCGCATTACAAAACATGGAATATAACTACAGAAACTGCTAAAATGAAACCCTCAGGTAGCTATATTTTACAACCCTTATTCTTCGAATTTAGTTGTTTTAAACATAAACAAAAGTAACTATTAGCACTGAAACCCTCCCACAGCTGTCTCTATTCAGCCCATATTCATCTGATTTAGTTGAGCTTACAGGTGGTTCTTTCAAACCAACACGAGAACACCTCAGTCGGAAACCCTAGTCTCGCAAGCCAGAATGCACACGCCTATGCTATCGCGCGGTTGCCTAGCAACGGGAACACGCGACAGCGGACGAACATAAACACCGTGAACACAACTTGTTGGACATTTATTTTGAAGGCTCTAACCATGCCTCATGCGTTCACATATCAGAACTGCACTCTTTACAGAGGCAGTAAGTGGACTCGTGTCCTACGATAAGAAAACAAGCACGACAGAACACATTTTCGAAGAGCTGCCGTGTACAGAGAGGCGAAGTCTACCGTGTAAGCAATGGTGAAGTGTGGACGTGTTTAAGAGGAAGCGGTCCTTGGTACTGACTACGCATAACTCTCACTTGTATGTAGACCCATTAGACTGGTAAAGCTTGACACACAGATCTGCCGGTACATCACAAGAGACAAGGCGAATGAGTAACTCCCCAGTCACACGACCTCATAATACGAGCTCTTGAAGGCATGTTAGTGCCTCGTGCTCAGACGGTATATATAGATATAGTACCACTGAGCACGAGACACGTGGGGCTGGTCGACCCTACAAGGGCCGGGCAAGTCTACATACAGCGTCAAATAGGGCAGGGCAGAGGACGTGCGCGTGGCGGCCTACCTTCCTGGGGCGGGCAGGCGGCTGCACGAAGGGCCGCAGGGCAAGGGGCGGCGCGGGGGCGGCCAGGCCCAGCACTCCTGGCGGAGGCGGCACGTGTACAGGGTGGTGCAGCAGGCCCGGGTGTGGAGCCAGAGGCACGGCTACCACCTTCTGCAGCGGCAGCCCCCACGGCAGGATCCAGGGGTGGTGCTGCATGTCGCGCACTTGTTACTGTCCATGCACCGTACCGCGACGGAGGACGGCGCAACACTGCTGCCCACTGCCGGAGCGCCGGGACACTGCGGTCCTGGCCGTCCACGGATCAGGCGGGGGAGGGGAAGGCGCGCGTGCGCCGTCGCTGCCCTCCCCTACATTCCCCTCCACTACACCCTCCCTACTCCCTCGCTCAGCAACACTTCCCCTCCACGCACAGTGGTCAACCACCAGACGTACAGGCTGGGAACCATCTTGGATTCATCAGCTATTTCATCAAGCGTTTATATCTGTTCACGTTCAAGTCTGCACGTTTGAAATCCAGGTTACATTACGTTACACATATCGTTAGTGAAGAGGAAAACCTCGTATGTTATTTATCGCTACTTATCGCAAGTCAACTACTTCATTCAGAACAGTACACATTTTCAATAACGCCCATTAAATTGTATTTTTGATGTCTATACATTGTACTGGAATCCGTTACAAAACATCTTACAAAAATGTTTTGGCAAACAATTACTTACATAATTTTTCCTTCCATCCTCCTGAAATGTTACCAGTGTTTGACACATGAGGTTTTCTTTCTTAACCAACGGTATGACAGAACTGTTTTTAAATAACAAACTTGACCATTTATTATTCTGGACAAACGCACAGTTAGCAGATGTTGCCAAGTCGTTAAAAACCCACAACACAAAATGCCTAAGCACGAGAAAATAAATACAAACCATAAAGGAAGCCAATATCATCTGTTATCAACAAATATACAACATTTCAATAAATTCTGAAATACGAATATAATCGGCAAGTAAACAACATCCATGAAGCTACACGTATCAACAAACGCTGGAAATGACGTATGCCCTAAATTAATGTTTCAGTTTCCATTTACTCCCGCATGGAACACTTAACGATGCTTCAACTTTTAAAACGCCATAATTCAGAATTGCTACTAGACAAGAAAGGTAACGTCGGTATACATTAAGCTGTTTTCTTAAAATACAGGATGTTCGAAAATCCAATGCACAAATTGATAGGGAAGTTGAAGGAGACCATTCATATAAATTTAGTCAAATAGCGATGTGTCGGAAAGAAAAAGTATCAGGTGTGATTCAGAAGACGACGAAGGTAATTGCTTACGGTACTTTATTTATTGAGAAATGTCACAATAAACGTTTAAATGAGCAGTATTAACCTCCGCGAATAGTCGGTATCGATGTAGCAGGGTGGAATACGTTTGCGTGGGTTGTACATCTTCCAGCGAACACGAGACTCCTTGCTACGTCGAAACCGGCTCTGCGCTGAAGCTAATGCTGCTCATTTTGAACATTTATTGTATCACTAATCAAAAATAAAGTACCGTAAACAATTGTCATAGGTGTCTTCTCAATCACACCCGATACCCCTGAATACTCACTACTCCTAAACTATTTGTTTCCGACATATGGTTATGTGGTGAAATAGATTTATATTTGTCTCCTTTATCTTCACTATTATTTTGAACAACATGTATATAGGAACGTTACCATTTATGTATGGGAAGCAAATTTTGCCATACCTACTTTCTTAACACTCCTACAGTGTATGATCCCGCTGTTTCTCGCCCGTTCGAGGGTGTAGATGACAAGCTGGGCGTACTCAGCACTGCATACTACCCTGTAGCAACATAACACTCATCAACACTGGCTTGACACGAGGATGTGACCCTAACACCAGGCGCGCTTACAACTCTCGACCAATCAATACATAGCTCGACCTTCCGGACTGCCATAAACCATCTCTGTCGTTATTCATTTTTAATTTAATCCGTCACAACTAACGAAGGTTAATGACCGCCCCTGCATTAGAATATGGCGTAGCCAGGATTAATGTTAGGACGTGGCTTAGTTTACACCATATTGCATCAATGCATACGTTAGTGCTAGTTAGTTGACAAACAGTAATAAGATGAAATTACACACTTCAAAAATCTACATTCCAATCAAGTGTGGCGTTACTTCCCAATATTTGATTATAATATTTGTAAGATGAACATTTAGATATATAAATGTATTTAAATGGCCATATTGATTGTTTCCTTAGCAAGTAGCCAGAATAAAAAAGAAAGAAACGTGTACTTATGAGGTCGAGCTACACAATTTAGCGCAGTTTAAAATTGTAGGTTTCTCGAAGCCAATTTGCATAAATAAAATCAACTACAACCTTAGGAAATAGGTTGTATCACTTTTCTGAGGTAAATGTTTCCTCGAGTAACGTAGGCACACACCTCTTACGCCGATATCTCGTAACTTACATTTATTTGTGACGAGAGAGATATCCTTAACAAATGGGTAAATGTTTGCTCATTAAGATGGAAAATATCAATATCTAGGGTTGTTGTTTTGTAGTGTTTTCATACTGCCTTTCAAAAACGTGTATATTTAAAACGGGGTTTTAGCGATTATTATCTATCGCATACTCTTAAATAATATTGTAGATTATGGATACATAGAAAGTAATAACCGAAATGTGCAAATTGTGAATACAGGTTGTTGAAAATGCTATATTGTGGATTTTAAAATAGTTACAGGTGTATGTATTTCCAATTGCGGAATAATGATGCTGAGTCCAGCCTTAGATGCGGTGGATTATTCCAGAAAACTAAGTGTTTTGCTAAAATGATAAGGCTGTCTGGAATGTACAATTATGAAAAAAAAAGAATAATATGGACAAGCTAAAAATTATAAAATGGATTAATTGGGACAAAACTAAGACTTAAGACATAGATCTGGTATGCCATTTAAGCAGGTTGCCACAATAGAGATTTTCGTAAAAACAACCTAATTTAACTCAACATAATTGATCACGTCCCACTGATATGTTTCCGTTTCTTTCGTAATTTTCAGTGGCACATTGTGTAGCAATCGCAAGTCAGAAGACGACGGAAACTTGTTCGTGTTGACTACGTTTTACAATAAACAGGAAGCTGCAAAATTACACGTCATGTTGTGTCAACAATCATCACATAAGGAACAAAAAATGTGTTAACGTAGTGCCGAATACGCGCCGTTAGTATACTACAGGCCTCGTGACATGCGCGGCATCTGGAATGTTATGACAATAACCACAGTAATGGCATCCCGTGGCAACATCATCCCGCCAGCACGCTATGCATAAATATATCATCTACTGTGATATGAAGTGCAGAAATGGTGCACTTTGCGACTTATGTTATTGTAATATGTTTGGTTACTTTAGGGGGTAAATATTGATCTGCAGTTTTGCAGCATCCTGTACTGTTCGTGACAGAAACGAGCGTCGGGGAGAGAGAGCTGGACTGACGTAGGAGAATTCCTGGCGAAACTGGTTTAAGTATCAGTCGTTTATTAAGGCTCGGTTTCAGTTGCCATATTGAATTGTATTATTTTTCACTATTTTGGAATTCTAAGAAGAAAAATGTTAAATATGCGATTATACCTCAAATTATATTTACATTTCACTACAGTACAGAACTTGTGATTTAGCTGTTATCTTACAATTACGTCTCAATTTGTCGGGCAAATTATGAATATAAAAAAATTTGTCCGACAAATTGCGGCGTAATTATAAGTTAACAGCTAAATCGCAAGGTCTGTACTGTAGCGAAATGTCAATATAATCTGAGGTATAATCGCATATTTAACATTTTTCTTCTTAGAATTCCAAAATAGTGAAAAATAATAAAATTCAATATGGCGACCGAAACCGAGCCTTAATACTTAGACAGTGAAGCAGTCATGCGCGCGAACATCAATACCTTGTTATAACTAGAGGCGGGAAAAATTCGCGGGTTCTCTGACCCGTAGGCTAGACTCCAAGAATATATGTGAACCCAAGCAGATAACAGCTGTCCATTGGCTGCTCGCTGACACTGTGAAATGGGCCCGCTTTATATTACATTAATATTAGCTCATCGACTACAAGGTGATGTCAAACAAGTCAACGGCCAATTGTGAAAGTAGCACGAACTTACATTTGCTGGAATTCTGGCTTGTGCCTGAAAGAAAACGCGAATTTTTCAGGTCTGTACTGATAACTATGGCTAGGAACATTTCCATCCATCCATTATCCTATGTACACCAAAGCCCTACCATTCGTCTATTACCTGCTACTCATTCAGACAGCAGACAATGAACGAATAGACGGGGCTTGAGTATGTATAGGGCATTGGATTCTAGCATGCAGGTCATTGAACTCGCCAATTTTTCCTAGCCCTAGTTATAACGTATAAGTATGGACACTAATAAATCGCGGGAAAAGTTGATTGCTTGCTAGGTTCCAACATGCTATGTATAACACTGAAGGTGTAGCACCTATATTGGCTATATAGTTTATATGAAGCACTGTGTCCCTCTGCAACAGACCCAAGTAGAACTGTACAGTTTTAACACACAACGTGTGTGATATACCAGCAAACTGTTCACACGTGTCACGATTGAGATACTACAGTTTATTGGAGACTATGTTAAATATTTCCGCGATTTTCCAGTATCTCTACGTATAAGAATCACACACAACTCTGCCATGATAACGACTAAGTCTCGACCATAGTCCACGAGTAATTTTCAGACCAAATGGCTTTTTGAAAACAAACTCACTACACCTTAATGGCAGTACAGTCTTGTTTTAACGCACGTCAGCATTGCACAAATTATCCTTAAACATGCAAGCAGTGTTCGTCACTTATCCGAGATTTAACTGAGGCCGTGTATTTCATATAAATTGTGTGCCATCGATGACAAAAAAAAAAACTTTGGTTAGTTTTGCTCATGTAACATTTACTGTAATTTTTTTTAAAAAGGGACCGCATAAATAACTTTGGAAACAGCCATGTGGCACGTACGCTTACAACTTTAAGAGAAGCAAATTTGCTAGAGGCTATTTCGAAGGAACTACTTTTCCTTTTCGTGATTTATGTTGTGATCAAACATCACCAAACATTTTTCTTTTAACATATTCTTCCGGCCAATGTTTATTTCCCTTCCCGACGCATTAATTTTACACTTAACACTACTTACACACAATTCATACGCCAATCATTATATTTATACACACAGATATAATTTCTCGTCAAAAATTATTCATTTCATACACGGGATGCTTGGAAACTCAACGCCCAAAACCCACAAGCAACGTAGTATCCATGGGACAATTGTAATATTAGCAGTACATGTAGGCTATATGTATAGCCATTCAAAATATTCCCACGAACTGTATGCTCCAAGTTGCACTGCACAGTACCTTTAAAACACTGGTGTGCCAATATGCGAGTAAAGCAGCTTGCATACCTTCGACAGGCAGGTGTGGTTATTACGTTAAGTACCATAATATTTGTTATGAACATAATTAGTACGCATATTGTACTGTAGGTGTAAAGTACAAGAGGAGTGGAGGACATGGTAAATAAAATCCCCCGCCTCTTCTTTACTTTCAAATATCAAGTATTGAGTAGCGTTACAATAATGTTTAGTATTTTATTTAGTATTCAATTAATCAAATGGACTGTTCCGCCGGCATTATAAACGTGTATGACAAAAAAACTACACGCATACACCGCCAATGGCCTGCGTGGCGTATAAATGTGAGATCTTCTCAGTTACCACACTCCTCTCCACTTCATAAATATTTTTTTCTCTAGACATATTCAGGCAAAATTTTCTAATTATTGATCACTCGACTTACTTCTCGGTTGTGTACTTTAGTTTGAAAGTTTACGTGCCTTCTACGCCAAAGTCCGTTATGTATACGGCCTTCAACTCTTATTTAACTTAGCTTAGCCATTCCTTGAATAAGTATAGTAAATAATAACAGTAGTAATAATGTGCAACTTTGGCGCCTTTGTACAGAGCTTTATATTCCAATGACATCAACGAAGCTACATCTATAATTCAGGTGTTCAGTTTTCAAGCAACATGTATGAGACGAGGCCACAACCGTCGGGTGATCTGAATATACACCTCTCGTCAAGGCGATCAAGAACGTGCGAAACGTGAAAGACGTTGTCGTTTGCCGGCAGGTTTTTTTTTCAGGGTACTTCCGTTTCCCCTGCCCTAGCCTATCGTCGTTGGTCCATCTGTAGAGTCTCACTTCAAGTCACGTCACGTCATCCCTCATTCGACTCTGGTCTTCTCAGGTTAAGTGTTAGCGCTGTCATCACATCCCGTAGTCAGAATTATGGCTGACACAGTGCAAGGAGAATCCTTGCGGCGACGATATTTTATATAGGCTGTTCGGAATAAAGTGAGCACTCAAAAAATCCATGATAATGTTCTATTTTTCAGCCAATTCGTATCTTTCCGCGCGAAATGGATGACGACGGGTGTTGCATGCTCACGAAAGGAACTGTATTAACATCGGATGCAACATCCACGAAAAAACACTACATGCGATTGCGATTTTCAAAACAAAAGGCTTCACGCCGACGATACAGCCACTTACCGCCATTTTCGCTACATCACTCATCTTCAGCCTGATGACTAGCGCTCTCTATGCAGTGTTGCCACAGGAGCGCCAACTGGTACATTGGCAGGAGCGGGAGATTCAAATATACTCCCACTGAAGGGTGAACTGTCCATAACTGTCTCTTACAACTATATGTTTATGACACGATATTTACAACACACTATTTACAAGTTCAAACATTCCCGGCCACCTTGAAA
>PNEQ01041417.1:0-40934 GCA_003012365.1 Medauroidea extradentata
GTGTTCCAATACAAAATTACGTTCCCATTTTTTCTTCGATATAATACTCGCAATTCCGGTAACAACTTCACATTTTAAGCTAAGCCAAATACAAAAACAAGTCAAATCTTCCACCAAATTACTACTAGCGCTCGGCGACATGAAGGAGTCACATTTTATTCCTCAGTGTCAAGACCTCTACCTTCTTAGACCGTGGGCGTGCCACATTTTTGAAAATATAGAACCATAGTTTAAGAGCACCACGCCGCCTACCTGCACGTTACTATTAGCTCAGAATTGGTGGAGCTCTAAGAGAAACCTTGAAGATGATCAAATGCCACATCGCCACAACGAGCCAAGCACTGAACTAGCGTACAAGATTTCCGACGATCCATTTTTACTGGGACTTTAAGAAGTGACCGTACACTTTTATTGGTGGAAGTCTGTAGCGAAGTTCAGTACACGTTTATGAGTTTCACATACATTCGGTTATTATATTGCAACGCTCCCCTGGTAATGGTCAGGGGAAAACCATCCCCGAAACATCACCAAGGCAACGCGACCAAAACTGTCTCTACCTAGACAAATATTGGATTTTGTTTTCTAACATGAAAATCTTTGCCTGAGGCAACCAGAAAAAATATATATAGAAAAGAAGAACAAACTTTAAACAATATCAAAATGTATTAATTACTTGCAATTTCAAATACAAAGTATAGCATAAATTTTATACTATCATTGTAACCATTAACTGTCATACACAAAATGTACCAAAAATTCATTAATTTATGGCTTTACAAATGCCATACATAAAACAGAAATAAAAATTACTTGGCTTCAGTAAATACTTATCTAAGAATTACATTAAAAATTACTTGGCCTCCAAAATTTAACAGTAAGTATTTCTCTGGAATTACATTAAAAATACTTGGCCTCCAAAATTTAACATTTAATACGTTGAATATATGGTCGCACATGGGCCAACCTCAATTTAAAACAGTAACACAATTCTGGCTAGTACTTAACTTAACGGTGGCACAAACATTATTTCCGCCCAGGAAAACTATTCTGAAACTTAAAGTCCATAGCCTCCGAGTCCGAGAGTCTCTCAACCAGAGCCTCCTCCCTTCTCTCTATTACATGTCAAAACTCCGTTATTTATTAAAATTAGTAATCAATCACAGTTCAGACACATTACATCATTACAACAGTCTTGCCCTCTATACGATTCCCGCGCCATCTATATGCTTGCAGCGCTATCTACAATAATCAACATGAGTGCCAACTTGCGAATCCAAAATCCTTGTCTTCAAACCTCTTCGATGACGTCATTCCCGATGACGTGAACAAGCAAACAAATTCGTTCCTCTGCTCAGTTGCCTGCCGTCCGTCGGAGAACACCAGCACAGCTCGTCGTCAACACCAGGTAAGTTGCATTTTACCCTCCGCGCACAGCAAAACGTTCAGATATATACGATAGTATTTCTTGAAATAGACGAAGGAACGTCTCAGTATTTTGAAGTACGGCAGTCTGAAAATGTTGGTTTTTAGTTATGTAGGAGGGCTTAGAAACAGTGGGTTTAATGAGCATTGTGTCTTAACAGTGACGTTCTGAACTTGTCCTAATCGTGTTTTCTTCTTATACATTTATATAATTGACACGTGCGGAATAATTTGGCATAAAAATATTCACGGACACACTGCAACGCATTTCAAGTGCGTGGTTGGCAGCGCTCGTAAAGATTGTTTTCTGTTTATTTATAAACTACTGGGGATAGTTTAACAGTTTCGAGAAAAAAATGGTGTTTCCTAAAATGCAGCAACAGAGTTCATGCGCCAAAGAAAACTAACTTTTAATTCAATTGTGAAACACATCCCATTTGGGAATACTAGGATTCGAATCTGGCCAGGCCATTATGATTTCAATTTATCATGGTTTCTCAAAATCTCTGTGAGAAATATTCCTTAATTCATGCATTGCTTCAGCCCTTCACAATTCATCCCATCCATTACCGTTTCTTAACTGAACGTCGCTTTAAGAGGGCGTGGTGCATAATGCAACGCTAAAAGCATTCATCTTCAACTGTAGGTTCCTTGAAGCCAATTTGTGAAAATTAAAACAATAGCAATCCTAGACAGCAGTTTTAGCCAACGTTTTAAACAATATTGTTTCCGCAGTGTTACGAACTTCTGAGGCACACTCTCTGACGCCGGAATCTCATGCATTTAACTGCGTCGCAAGAGATCACGCGTAACGAATGAGTAATTCTGGATACATAATTACTCATAAAGTTGGCAAATACCATTATCTTGGATTGTCGTTAAGTATGTTATCCACATTAGCTTTGAAAAAAAGGTAGAAACCAATTGACCTTTTCAGCTTTTAATTATTTACTACGCACTCTTAAATACCTCGTTGTTAAGTGTTAACCAAAATCTTCCACTCACTCACCAAATGTCACGGCATTTAAAAATCCTAATCAAATAGCAGCAAAACATATGAAATAGTCTTGTTATTAGAGCTGCGCAACTAGTAGCGGAAAAAGGGCCCTTGCAAAGCTAATAACCTTGAGTTTCCCAAGTTGTGGTAGAAAATAACCTTAATACTGGTCATAAAATCTATACATACCTTAAGAAGTATGCAACCCCCCCTCCCCTAAGTGTTGTTCAAACGCTACACAAATTCATCAATACTTGCCAGGGTTGTTTCAAATGTTCTGTGAGTACCTACGACGTAAGACACAAGGATACACTAACATCAATACACGTTACTTGAAGTACCTACTGTAGCAGAAGTGAATGGCACGATATAGGTTTATAGTACTGACGTTATAAATAGATAAATAGCGTAGACGTGACCTACGTTGACAATCACAAGAGTTTTAATTAAACACACGAAACAGCCAAAATTAGGGACGTTTGCGAAATTAAGATATTTTAGCTAACACCGTAATTCAGACTGTAGTAAAATTACTGCAGTTTAATACTTCAACAGGCGATAGCATTACTATCATAACATAACTTAAAACACATATGATATAAATATAACGGATTTTTTATAACAGTATTAGATTCGTTTTCTACATTAATCAAATATTACTTTGTATTTATATTTCTTGCTAAGTCTTACAAATATCTAAATTCAATTTTTAAGAAATGTATTTTAAATATCCGCATTGACCGTTGCAAACCGAATTATAGAATATGTGACAGTTCAAGTTTTAATATTTGTTGCGTTGGCTCAGTTATGTTCGTATGTGAGAGTCTGCATACAATGGACACGAACAACATGGTGATAATGCAAATTCTTAGCGAAGAATAATTTTCTTTTAATTTACGTATGAAAATTTGTTTTAATTTTTACATTTGGTCCTATGTCAAACACATGTACCCAATTTTTCAAGTTTAGCTCACCCAGCACAAAGCAACTGTGTTTGTCACTAGGAAAATAGTGCTTTGAAAACTATTTCCTAAATTAACGCAACTAAAAAATTTCAGACTATTTTAAATACCTGCGAATTTAGGACATCTCAAATTACTTGTTTTCTACGCAATAAAACTCTAAAATACATCTGAGCTTCCACATTACCACCAACGGCTAAACATTTGTTGATGCCGTCTTTACTAGTTCATAAATCAGCCCCCAGATGTCAGCCACTTTGCGCGACATCGGGAATATTTTTCCAAATTTCTTCAAGCTGCCTCGAATTGTGTGGATTTTGTTCTTTTAGTGTTTATATTTTCAAAGTGGTGCTATTTGAAATTTTTTTCCGAACACACAAAATATCAGAATAATATTTTTTGAAGTATTTCATTAAAACTGGTACACATTTATGTTTTATGGTCACCCAGGAGTTATTCGTATTTTCAAAATGGCAGCGGTTTGAACAAATTTTGATCTCCTGAGTAGGCGAATGAGCCACTTTGCAGATGCCCTGTTCGTATTTTGTTATTTGCTGCTCTTGGAACATGTTTTGAACTCAGGAGAAATATGACATTTTTACAGAATTTCATTTAACTTAGTACTTAATACATAGTAAGTTAATTTTGACGTTTACGTGTTTAGTTCATGCCGTGTTCACATTATCGAAATTGGAAAAGTTTAATAAATTTTTTCTCAATACACGAGATATCTGGGTAACCATTTTTCAGAATTTCATTAAATTGAAACACAAATGTATGATTTTTTTTTAGAAAAGAGACACATCTTTTAATTATTTTGTTCACGCTGTGTTACTTGTTTCACAGTGGTGGAGATTGAACATTTGGTACACCACATGAGATATCAAATTGAATCGTAAATCAGAATTTCATTCAACTTGGTAAGCACATAGTACTTAATACAGCGACTTCAGTTTTTTTTGTTCATACCGTATTCAGTTCTTAAACTGTTGCCATTTGACTTTTTTTGATAGTATGAACTAGTCTGTGGGGGCAATTTTCCAACATTTTTAATGTATGAATGCCACGAAATACAAGACCGATAGGAAGCCAATAAAATATTTATACACCTTACTGCCCAACATTGATTTAACAAGTATTTATTGTTTTAGGTACACCATGTCAAAAAATAGTAATATACTAGTTTATTTTCGTGCTATCTAATGTTTTGTAGATATACTTAAACGGTTTCAACTTTTAAGGTTAATTTGCACCAACGTTGAGGAAAGTAGGTTTATGTTAGTTATGCTGATAACTTCTTGTTTATCTCTTACCGTGGAGCCCGTGACATTTTAATGAGGTGTAAATTATTTCATTTAAGTTAGTCCGTTGGTTTGTCGTTTGATCTATGTTGTAGTAAAATGCAAATATGACTTTGACATGCAGTTACGGGAATACAATGCATGCTAAAATTTTTCCATGACGGGATTATGTAGTCACTAGTTACGTCTTCAAAAATAACACTATTTCGTGCATGTATTTAATTACGGAATTTTCATACTTGGACGGGTTTAACTGCTCTTGTAGCAATAATCGGGAGTCGCTGTTCCTTCGGGCCGTCCATCTCTCCTTCCACAGCCCCTCAACCCCCAATCCTTCCCACAAACTTCGGTCGATACACCAGCACCGCCGGCTGGCCGTAGTAACGATGCTAATTTATGCAAAATTAAGCGTCACTTGGTGGTTGCTTGGTCGACAGGTTCTTGACGATCCGCTCTTGTCGGCCCTAACTCCCCGTCCCCGCAGGGACCTTAAATCCTGCTTCCAGCCCAGGGCAACGCTGCAGACACATCAACTTCCTGGACTTGCGATATGGTGCTATGTGGCCGTGCGCGCCAAGTCGTTAAGGACGTTCGACATGTACAAATTCATTATTTTATATTTATGCCAAACACTGTTCAACTTTTACGCATCAGATAAAATTTCATTTCCCCAAATATAAAAAAATAGATTCCATTGTTTTAGCGTAATCACTTATTAAAGTCGCAAAATGGCTGTTGCGGCGTAGCCAAAAAAAAAAAAAAAAAAGTAATTTAATTGCAGAAATAAGATCATTAATATTGATACTAAAGTATATGAGCGACTTCAAGACACTTTTGTGAACGCAAAGTGATAAATTTAGTATTTTTTAAAAATTGATATAATGGGTAAAATTTTGCATTACTTTGACTTTTGACTGCTACTGAAATTTTCAAAACTTTTGTAAAACAAGTCATAAAATGCATTGATACACTGACTTTCAGTTCCTTTACTTTTGATTTCAGTAGTTAATTACTTTTAATAGTGGCTATACTGCAATTGCCATTTTGAGACTTTGATGAGTGATTATGCAAAAACTGTGGGCTGTAACTTTTTTTATTTTAGGAAATATAATATCATATGATGTGTAAAAGTTTAACTATGTTTGGCACAAATATAAAAAAAAATTAAATTGTACGGGTAAACGCTCTTAAGAGACAGTTACAGTGTTTAAGGTGCGTATATGCAATCAGCATTAACCCCATATAAATCAAGGCTAACTTTACTATCGCTAAAGTAATAAATGTATTAGGCATACCAAAATTGTATTGGCAATATATTAAAGATGATCATTCCTATTCGCGATGCGTCCTGCAAAATTAAGTATAGCAAACGTTTAAATTATTAACGTTATACAAACATAGGTTTTGTAAAATTTGAAGTCAGTCATTCTTTACACTAGACTTCGGCGAACGAAACGTAAATAAGAATGACTGTGTCTTTGATAAAACGTGATGAAAATGTTGTTTTCTGTAACACTCCTATTGCTATAGCGATAGTAAGTTTAGCCTTGATTTATACGGGGTTAATGCGGGTTGCATACATGATCCAGAAATACAGGAACGGCCTCTTAAGATTTTACTTAATTTTATTTTATTTTTATTTTACGTTCCATGTATCTCATGCCAGCTAACAAATTGCTGGGGATGTGGAACAAGTCATATATATATATAATACACATCAGTATAAAATGACAAACACATTAAAATACACCACAAACATTAATACAAATTAACAATACATCACAATTCAGATTTGCACAATTCTGCACTCCATAATCTGTTCGAAAAAAGTAAAAATAGAATAATAATACAAAATCTGGGCACAAGTGTCCCCGTATACATTGTCTCTGCAAATGTCGAGAAAAAAAACTTAGCATCTGTTGGTAAGTCAGTTATAATTATCATTAAACTTGATCTATAAGTCAATTATATTTATCAGAAATCTGAACATAGGTCAATCTAAAAAATGGTAAAAATAGGTAAAATTACACAAATAAAATTTATAAAAGTAATACATAGTCAATCACAAAAACAAGATAAAATTACAAATTAGCGTAATATAGCAAATTTTAATACAATAATACAGTATATACTGTACTGTAAATTTTAAAAATTCAAATTGTTTTTTTATTTAAACTGTATAAATTCATCCACATAATAAAAACAATTAGATAATAAAAATGTTTTAAATTGCTTTAAACATGTTTTATAATTTGTACTATATGGATTGCCCTCAAAACCTAATTTCAAATTTTTTTTATGTATATGAATAGCAGAATAAAACGAACCTTTTTGAAATCGTTTTAATGAATTATTAGGAAAATGTAAGTTTTTTTTAATTCTTGTATTGTAAGAGTGAAAATTAAAATTTTTCTGAAACCTATCTTTGTTAGTCAAAGTAAATTTAACTATAGCATACATATATTCACATGGTAGTGTTATTATACTCCATTTTTTAAATAAAGGTTTGCGTGACTGCATTGGTTTTACACCAGACATTATTCTTATTGCCTTTTTTTGTAATAAAAATACTTTGTTTGCATTTATGGAATTTCCCCAGTACATAATACCAAATGTCATTAAAGAATTAAAATAGCTATAATAAATCATTCTATTTGTATTATCATCTGTTACTTTTTGTATACACCTTAAGGCAAAACAAGCTGATTTTAATTTTGATATTAATTGAGATATATGGTCTTTCCAATTCAGTCTTTCGTCGATATAAAGACCGAGAAACTTTGTCTTGGGTACTTGATTGATAATATTGCCATTACATTTAATACTGAGATCACATTGTGGTTTACTCAATTGAAAGTGAATAATGTTGGTTTTCTCCATATTAAGAGTTAGTTTATTTAACAAGAACCAATTATTTAATAAACTCAACACTTTATTGCATAGAAACTGAAGCTCATCAATAGAACTATGAGAAATCAATAAACTTGTATCATCTGCAAATAATAATAATAATACTGGTGTGGCAAATTCTTTTATGAGCTGTGGCAGGTCATTAATATATATATATTAGAAAAAGAAGAGGACCCAAAACAGATCCTTGGGGAACACCATTTTTTATTATTCCAATACTAGATTTAGAACTAGTTGCAGTCATTGGATTATTAATTTCAACTCTTTGTTCTCTTAAATCAAGGTATGATGATATCAAATTTAGAAACAAATTTCTTACACCATAATGTTCAAGTTTGTCCAAAAGAATTCTATGGTTGACACAGTCAAAAGCTTTTGACTGGTCACAAAATATACCAAGAACTGATTTTTTTTTCATTAAAAGCATCTAATATAACAGACTCCAATTTATATGTTGCATCAATTACAGATAATTTTTTTCTAAAACCAAAATGTGAGTCAGACAAAATTTCATGGAATGTTAGGTGATTCAATATCCTGTTATATATAACTACTTCAAAAATTTTTGAGAAAGTTGTCAATAATGAAATTGGTCTATAATTCCCTAGTGACTCTTTTTTGCCTTTTTTATAAAAAGGCTTGACTAAAGCATGTTTAAGACGACTAGGGAAAATACCAGTATTTAGCACTGTATTGCATGTGACTAATAGGTGCACTTAAGGACTTCGAACAATGTTTAACAACTTTACTACTAATTTCATCACAACCATGAGATTCCTTTGATTTTAGATTTTTAATAATATTCTAAATTGCATGTATGGTAGTACCAGAAAATGTAATATCTGGAAAAGACTTTCTACAAAAGAGTTTAACAAAATTCATGAGATCATTTTGAGGATAAACTTGTTCTATAAGTTTATCGGCTACACTTAAAAATGTGTGTTGAATAATTCAGATATCTCATTTACATCCTCAATTTTACCATTTGATTCAATGGATACATTCTGTGTACATCGTAATGATCTTGATAATTCTTCATTGATAATTTTCCAAGTAGCTTTAATCTTATTTGCATTTGATAATTTGTCAGCAATGTAATTCCTTTTAGCTACATTTATTGCTTTATTTAGAATTTTACAATACTTTTTATAATATATTTTTTCGAATTATTGTTGGAGCTCCGTACCTGTTAATAAATTTTTCTATTATTTTTACAAGATATTAAGATACCTTTGAGTCATCCATGGTGCATTTTTGCTAGTCAGTTTATTTTTAAAATACTTTACAGGGAAATTTGAATCATAGTAAACTAATACAGTCTTTAAGAATATGTTAAACTGTTTATCGGAATCCTTTTCTCTATATGTATCCTCCCAATTTTCTGTAAATAAGGATTTATATAAACTATACATTGTATACTTGTACACCCCTGATATACCAATTATTTGTTTTCTACATTTTCTTGGCTTGTGGGTGTGAGCCGCGTCTGAGGATTGTCTCGCGACGTTTCGGCAGTCGTTGCAGCTGCCATCATCAGGTAGTCGGAGTCGGAGACCAACTAGCAGATGTGACTCCGACTACCTGATGATGGCAGCTAACGACTGCCGAAACGTCGCAAGACAATCCTCAGGCGCGGCTCACACCCACAAGCCAAGAAAATGCAGACAACGGCCGCGAAAGCCTGCGATCTATTTTATTTGTTTTCTAGTTGTAATATTTGTTTTCAAGTATAAATAAAAATGTGTTAAGATAAAACAACTTTATATATGTTTTTTCAAAATATTTTCACACTAAATTTACATTACGTGTTAAAAGTGTTTGTTTAGCACGGAAATGTTAAAGAACGTATAAGTAAAAATTGGTTCTACCTGAACACATTTTAGATCTACACTCAAAAACTAATATTAAAAATTGAATTCAAATGACTTGTCCATCAGGCAAGAAAGGAATCATAAAGCCCTGCTAAAATCGTAATAACCATTACTGTATCAATTACCGTAAAGGACGAACACATTATCTGTCATGGTGGATGCTAAGTCTGCGCATAACCAAATCCGCACAAATAAATAGATACACTGTAGAGTCACAAAGTACGTAGGCCAACGCTGTAATTTCTTATGCAAGAATACATCCGTAGTCATTCACAGTTCCCTTCCAATTGAGCCAGCGTGTTATTTCCGTCCACAGATATGTGCATTTTGAGAAAATAAGCAAAGGAGAAAGTTATTTACCATAAAATTAAGACTAAAAAATTAATAATTCATTGGGCAGTGAAATCCGATTGGAGGAGTAATGTAAAAATAAGTTTTTTTTTTAACGTAGCAAATTTTATTATATGTATTTGTCAATGGTATTGGGTACAGGTGTGGATTATATATCATTTAACGGGATGTTAAAACCAAAATGTTATTTTTTAAGTACTCTCCCTGGGTAAAATCATTTTACCGAACGTAAATTCTACGAGGTACTTGACAGCGATTCTAAGGGAAACCAAAGGTGGGTATATCTAAGAGTAAAATAATTTTCATGGCTGGTATAGGTATAATAAAAATCTGCAACAACAATCCTTTGTTTTTCATGTGCAAATAAAATATAATAACAGCTTGACGTATGTATGCCTCACGTTGCAATGAAATTTTTTCCTACTCAAGATAATATTGGGACGTATACTTTTTTACTCGGATGGAATTCGCTGACATAGCATAAGCGAAAGGAACAGTGCATGGGAAAAACTGTTCATCGCGCCGTATTTATTACAAAGCATTACGTACAGCGAATTGTAGTCTATCTTACAGGCATATTCTTGCGCACCTCTTAAACTTTAGTATGATCTCATCTAGATGAAGTTCTGCCAAGAAAGTTCCCTTTCGTTTTTGCATGCAGAACTACACTAGTGAACACGTGAGTGGTTTGGTAACTAAACGCATTTTACGACACATACATGTTGGTACTTTCTGTTTTTCCTGTTACGGGAAAGTTATCCCAAGAAAGTGGAGAGGTTTTTCTCAGTGTTTACCGTAGAAGTTTTGATTGCTTTAGAGGGTAAAGTGGCGCAACGGAATTAAAGGGAGGACAAAGAAAGTTCTCCAAAAATTCTCCGGCCAAAGGTTGTTATAAGTAGTAAAACAGTAGTTAACATAATTTCTTAATGGCCTATTAAATTGCATGGTGCACGGGTCCGTATAGTTTCATTGATGATACATATATTGATTTTATTGTAGAGACATGCAAATTCCTCGTAATTTTCTGACAGCGTACAGGACTCTTATGTAACTGTGTCCTCGTATGACTTCTGCTGGTGCCAGCAAATTGTGTGGAGCCTGAAGAACTTTAGGTATGAGGTCAACTGTAAAATGTCCACTGTCCTCTGATACGGGCACACACAAATATCAAGACCCAGAACCAATAACGTCACGGAGTGTGTTCCAGCAAATAGACTAGTGAGTTCTAGCCGTTAACCAAATAACACCGCGGAATTTACACGTCTCTCTATTTATTGTGTATAAATTTATTTCTCTGTAGCACTTCCAAGTGTGTAATGCTCTGGAGAGTAGATAGTTTGTAAGTCGTTCATGAGTTTTGAATTTATTTGCTATAAGGAATCACCTCTCTAAGTCTTTCGCTGTGATTAACATTCTGGGAATGCATTAACCATTGCGGTTATTGGTAAAAAGTGTTTTACTAAACAATATAAAACATAATTATCAGCGGATTTTCGGATAGTAGGCAGCATTTCTTAAGCAGCGGTACCTGTGAATTTTTCATGTGTTATTTTGGGTAAAATACATAGAAACTTAGAAAATTCAATGTATGTGAATATACAGCGTTTGCTGAATATTAATGCGTAGAGTGACCATCGCCTGAAGTGGGTGAGTCCACCGACTTGCTATAGTTGAGGAACTCGCTTACAGTATTCTATTATATGTTATCGATTCTCGTTTGGTTACGATACCATAGTTTAAGTTTATCACTTGAAGGCATATGCAACGCCAGCTATCGTTATGTTACATATATAATTCTAAAAAAAAACTGTCAATGCAGTCAGTACGTCGCAAAACATTTGGGTGATACGTAAAGGCAATTTGATAATGGTTGTTTAGGATAGCAATTTAAAAATTACAAGACCGAAAATACTGAAGTCATAACTTAATATATAAAATAAATTAAAACATTGATAAGTCCACTGCCTTCCAATGCAAATTAAACGAAGTATAAATATTACATACGTACGCACACACGTCTCGTCTTGTGGTGACTGTCGTAATAAAATAGATATGTAACATATATGTAAGTACACATGAGTTGTCATTGACCTTGACTATTCAATTTCTGTGTAGTTGAGTGGTAGCGCGCGCTGTTTAGCAATGGAGAGACAAGGCATAATTTTTTATTTTAAATCTTCGTTTTGCACCCTATTTTTAATTTCTTTTTTAAATTTATCTGCATAATTTTTTAATGAAATTGATTTCTAATACACCCACACATGAAATAATAAGTAATAGACAAATATAAATTATATTGCTGTATAATCGAGATTTGCTCATTCATTTTTGTGCGAATCATTGCAACGTTATTGTCAATAATAGTAACTTTCCTTGTAAGTCATTCAAGTGGGGAACAATCGTCATTTTATGTTTATATGAAGTAAGATTAGTTTTGTAGACATTATTTGGGAGTACACTTTCCTGTTAACAAAAAAAAGTTCGACTCAACAATTTTTCCATATATACGTTTCAAAGTCAAAATTTGCACGTTTCTCAATCTTTTGAGCCGTAAAAACTAATGAATATTATGGAATAAAGAAATTCACATTGAAAATGGTTGTCACAGGATGTAAACACATTACATAATATTTTTGTACAAAAATTTGCTAAAAATAGCAAACATTTTCTAAATAACAGAACATTTATATATGTCAAGAAGTAGCCCGTGAAATGTTTCAAAGTGAATTTTTTTTCATTGAGTTAATTGGTTTTATTTTAAAATGCTAATATAAGAAAACTGACTCAGCTAATTTTTGTAAGAGTCTAAAATACTACCACTATTTCATAGAAATATAAAATTCTGAATTTTCCCGACTGGAACAGTCTTAAGAAAGCGGCAAATTATCAGTAGTAAATCGTGGGTGGATTGTTTTTGTCATAATATTGTATCTTGCGCGCAGTCTTGTTCAATCGGGATGAATGGCAATAAACATCATTCCCTAGTTTATGACAAATATTATATAAATAATTTAAAACCGTAAATACTTGACTGCTTACAATTCACAAATGTATTTCTATACATCAATATTGTCTTTAAAATACATCAGTCAACTCAACACTCTTTCTAGAACTTGCTTGTTAAATTTCCAGCAATAGTATATCCTTCATATTTAACCTCCTCGTCAGTCCCAAGACGCCGGCGGGGTAGACCCGGATTTTCGCATGTGGGATACCGCCAGTCGGTGGGTTGTCTAGGAGATCTTATTCTTTTTCCTGCCTTTTATTCCGGAATTGCTCCATACCCACCTCATATCAACCCTAACCAGCGCTGAGAACTTCGCTGTCAAGCTCTGAAATAATATCGCGACTCATTCGTATGTCCCACACATATAAGTATACCGCCCGCTGTGTAGCCGTATTAGATTCTTTTGTTTCGTCGTTATGCCGGAACAACAGCGGCGCGACAGGAGCGACACGAAGGTCGCGATGCGACACTAATAATAGTCGTTATTGTGAACAATAGTTTGGCTGCTACTCGACAAATACGAAAAAAAAAAAAAGTGTATAGTTTATTGCCTACACACTAACCTCTAGTACGACAGCTAGAGATGTTTACAATTCTCAGATTTTGTCTGTTCGTTTGTAATACATGTTTATATTTTAAATACTCACTGGTATTCCGAAACGTGGAAATAAACGCTCAATTACACGCTTGATTTAATATTTGCTTATAACTAACAAAAATATCTCTTAAAAAAATCAATATAGGCCTACTATATCTCACCAGCTTCACCAACATTTGGACGAAAAATTCATTCTCAACTCGTCTAAAAACGATATAATTTCCATTCGGAATTCGCGTCGCGTACGCCATTTTCGTCGTGCTGACGTCACAGAAACCTCGGTACTGATTGGCGGACATGTTTTGTTTCTCGTGTTGCAGCTGTCGTGTCGCTTCTGTCACTCTATTATGATTCCGGAAATATACTGCAGACTCTAACTGCCAACAGCGTTTATCCCGCACCACTCCTCGCTGTCGCCGCGTCGTTGTCTCATTGTCTCTTTACGCACAGGCTAAAAGTGAGTTTACAATTTAAAACTTGCGCATATAATTAGGCGTCAAAGTTCTGAAAATGTGTCGTTATATGTGATGGTTTCCAATAGAACTTAGTAGGTCGTGTGCGTGGGTGGGGTTTCCTAAGTCGTTAAACAAAGTAATTATATTTTATATTTTTAGTAAATGTTCTGGGGACGTAGCCAATCAGGTGGAAGCTGAACCCATCTATGGCGCTGAGAAATAGCACCGACGGTAAAAACTATTAAAAACGCTACATCTATGAATTCTTCGTACATTTTCACCGGCTTCTGTCTGAATACAAACACTGAACACGACAATTTGTTAAATTCTCAAACAATAATATACCACTAAATCTACAGTTCACATCACTACCTTCTGATGACAGTATTGTCGCTTGTTTCCATTGGCTGGAATTGTGACTTAACGATTTTATTGTGAACTGTTTGTACTTAATCCGTGTTTCGGTTTGCGCAACAAACGTCTAATTTTCTTTATTGCAAACCCACTCTAAGCGCCATACAATCACTGACCGCTTTGTTTATAATAAGGCTCAAAACCCTTAAGGAAATTCGTAAACCACCCAGGCAGGGAAATATATTTTGGTGGGGGTCCCCCCCCCCCCCCGTGACAAAGGCAATGTCTCCTAATACAATTGAATATATATATTCAGTGCTAATACTGCACATGGAGGGGAGGTGAAGAAGGGTTGCGGTGACCCATACGTGTGCCCCCGGGTACCTTTTATAGATAAGCAGGAACGTTCATTGAACAAAGCTTGGTTTACAGGTATCATAAACATGTAGTATCAGTCGCGCGCCATGAAGACGTTACTAATCGTACGTTATTAACTAGAAATTGTTTAATGAAGAAGTTCGAGTTTTTCAACTAAAGATAATTGATAAAACTTATAAATGTGGCTGGTAGCTATAGCTATGATGGTTTGCAAGCTCCTTGATTTCGTGCTTGTATGTTTTGGAGTCGTCTGTAAGTTCGAAAACTTATTTATTAGTCAGTAATCATTACATTGCTGGCTGACGCAGTAAGATGTGCTCCCTGAGATGGAATAATCAAAACCGTTGTTACAAAATAGTCATATTACTTTAGAGTCGCCTGACTTCAAAATAATACGAGCTTCGTTGACGAACAATTTCGGGTGTTATGTTAGAATCCTGGGTAATGCATGGCTGTGTATGTAATTAGATATAGGTTCAGGCATGTTAAACATGTCAGCTCCACGATTACCCCCACACGGAAGAATCCGAGTTGTTTGTTTTCCAGTTGTAACATTTTTCACAGTGACTTTTATCACAATTGCTCAACTGGAGATGTCTGGAAACACGAACAACCAGCCCACCCTTATTTAGTTTCAGAGTGGAAAACACACGAAATGTATCTTTGTGTATCATGTAGTATGTGGTAAAAAATATTATAAATATTTACTACGAAATGCCTCCGGGAAATCTCTTCGTAACTTACTCGTCTGTACAAATAAGGTCGCTATAAATTGGGTGGAAGGAAGTCTCTGGAAGTTCGTTATTCACGCGACCTTCCAGACACTCAGTATAGAGAGAGAGAGAGAGAGAGAGAGAGAGAGAGAGAGAGAGAGAGAGGCACTCAAGCAGACACAGAATCATCACATTCCCCCACACTCCCTTGTTCGCCGCAGGCAATGGTGTAATCAGGACCGCATCGGGCAGAAGGATGGCAGATAATTTTTGTCTGTAACGTCACAGAGTCGCAGGTCTGTGAAGATGACGAATGACGGAACTTGGCGGGTGCAGGACGTGTTTTACTCGCATCGCGAATTCACAAGGGAGCTACCCTGACGTTGATAATATGTTTCAGTGTGCCTCTACTATTATATGGTCCCACGATTCTCCGCGAGATACTGCCTGGTATCATGCGACTGTGTAGAGGGAACAAGTACTTACTGACGGTGAATGTGCAGTGGCACAAAACACAAATACAGTTCTTACACATCTCTTTACAAATTATTTGCGTATAAATGAGTAGAGGATATATATTAAAGTATAAAAGTACTGTACTTAAGCTCAAAAAATAACCACTATGCAACATTGCTAATAAAAGTAACTTAATCTTGGAACCTAAAACCTAAACGAAAAAGCAATGCATATGACATAACTACAACAAATACCAGAACTGCGCAGTAATTATAAAATAGTGTACACGTAACGTCAAAGAAATTGCTGACAAAATATCTCAAATTAGTGAAAGACTTTTAGGATGTAAAATATATAAATATAAATTCTCGTGCTGGAACAAGGGGTTTGAATTATTTTCACAACCACAATTGTGTGCATTTTTCTTGTAAACAGTGCATTCTAGGAACTTGCAAAAATAGGGCTTTTTTGTTCCTTACGTTGAGCTGCTCGAATAGACAACATGAAATGATCACAGTACCGCAGAAAAGAAACTTTATGCAGTATGAGGATGGCCACCCGTATTATTTTCATGAAAAGGGTAGGTTTTATGGCTGAATGTTTTACAGTTGAAAGATCACAATAATACTTATAATCAGTCACGTAATAGTAATTTAACTTCTAACCTACTTTTGATATTTGGACAAAAGACGATTTCTAAACTCGATTTTCAAGGGTTCATAGTTCCCTTAATATTCCCTTACCTTGAAAGTGCCCCATATAACGGCGGCTTACTTTTTCATAAGGAATCACCTCCCGGAGTTCGGGCTATACATTTCCTTACAGCCTGTATAGTACTGAAATCTGAAGGGGGAAATAGACAAATACCTAAAATGCTTAGACTATACAAGTTCGGAAATTATACAGATGTTATACACGCGAGTAAGAAAATTCGTGAGTTGTCAACGTATTTTAGTCCTCTTCTACAGCCTCCAACTCGCCTGGTTACACGAAAACTAAAACACAGTAATTTCGAAATTATTAACAAGTAATGGTTAAAATAAGTAGCATTTTTTATACAGCACTGGTAAATATAGAAAATAGCTTTCCATAATGTTGTAAGGTTGCCGACATAACATGTATTTGTCTCAATATAAGTTGTTAATGATACATTAATACGTTACAGTATATCACTAACGCATTTTCGTTACACTATGCTTATATTATGAACGTTTAGCATACACATTTCACCATTGAAATAAAAGATTCTTATTTTTGTAAACGTGAATAAACGTTTATTGTTAAATATAAACCTAGGTATTTTGGTCTTTAATAACCTCTAGGTCATAGAATCAAGGAAGTTGGCTAATATAATTGGTTAATAATTGGCGTTATTAACTGGCAGAGGACCATAAGAGAGGCCCGGAAGTGTGCATAATCTCATCACGCTGAAGGTGCATGTGCTATTATACCGACGCCGCTTCTTCCACTAGATTAAAGATTAGCTCCATCTAATCAACACTGGCCAGCCCTAGTGAAGAAGACCGGCACTAGTAACTCACAACACATCTCACGAACGTGTTCAAATTTTCCTTTGAGTGCGTAATTTTCTTGGATGTCACAATCAGCAGAAAAATTAAACGTTAAATCCGGATTAAAAACTGTATTTACGGAAATGTGTTTGGGATTTAGAATAAATTTCATTTGAAAATTGTTTATGGTGTATAAGTATTGGTACCTGCACTCTTAATTGTTTTGTAAGACTACACATACATATGTCCTGGGTAATTTTACATTTTTGTATGTATAGTTAAAAAAATAACTACATAGTGTTACATTTTACTCTACTGTTCACTGAAGTGTGATTCGGGCTGCACGTCGCTACTAAAAACACGTAAAATATGCATCTTAATAAACAAACATGTACGGGTTTAGTTACACATTTTTGAGTATGTGTAAAACACATCAATGTAGTGTCATTCCTTTAATAGATGTAGTTTTTTACGGTACTGTCATTATTAAAACGCATGCATGTCTGTTAAATCTTAGTAGTTATAAAGAGTAATTTTACAGCTGCGATAATAATGTAAATTAGCATTTGAATCCTAGTTTAAAGTTAAATTTTAGAATTATTTATTCTAGTGTTGAAGTTATTTTGCATTACCTTTATTGATTAAACGAAATAACATTAGTTAGATCTTAAAATGTTACGTATAGTAATTTTCACAGCTGTAATGATTGTATAAATTTGCTTTACATCTTAAGGAGGGAAACAGTGGTTAAGAGAAATCTTACCAGATCGTATTTTTTAGAATTTCAAATTCTCTGCATAATTTATAGAAGACGCCAATAATAAATTATTTAAAGCTGTGTTTGAAATTAATGCGTACCTGTATATTCATTAACAATGTCTTAAATACTTAAGTTCGGGTTATAACGTACAGTAGGCCTGCGTACATTATCTCCTAATGTTTGGGGTAAGTGATATTGGTTTAAGCACATTGGCGGGTGCACAAGTTCCTGTTATACAGTTTAACTCATATCAGCTAAAGGATGACAATTATCAAAATTGTGAAGTGACTAATTGTCCAAAATTTTTCTGTAAATTAATTATTTCGATAGTATCAATAGTTTAACGTACTATGCAAATCGTTAAAAAATATTAAATTACTGGTTTATAACATTTAATTATACTGCTAGCAAACCAGAAGTACCAATGTCTGCCAGCGTAGTACGAAAATTTAAAGTAAAAATGGAGAAGGAAAAAAAGTGTTAATGTCCAGGTTAGATTTCAGATGCGAACGGTGGTGTAAATAGCGCACTCAGCAGCTAGAGAAATAGAGTTCGCTCTCCATGTTGCATTCCTAAAGTAAGATAGTCAATTTATTTACTTACTAATAATCTGTTGACAAAACGATAGCCAAAATTCTGAAACATAATATTTTTGTTAACAACTAAGTTTGGTTTAGTAGGTTACTGTATAATCCATAGGTAGCAGGTAGCGTTTGAAGTTACACTTGTAGTCTTGTGGTTGGAGTTATCGATTGTAATTAAGGGTCGTAGGTTCGAATCCCATCAGAAAATTGAAAAAATTTCGGTTGGTTAGTAATTCTCTAAAAGCGCAGTAAATAAACATATGCAGCTACGATTTAAATAGACGAAACTGTAAGAAATGCTATTTTTACATATTGTGATTGTAAGGTTACAACAGTGATTATCTATTTTTATTTTACAGCATGGGTATTTTGGCCTAAGCATCACGTACAAATAATGAATCAGTGGTCTGGTTAAATTACAAATATGATTGGTATTTTTACAGTGACGTATTGTAAAACAACAAAAACTATGTTGGTGTAAAAATGCACTTACGTTGATGGAAACACTGCTGTCACATACGCTATGTGTAAAATTACACAAACAATTTTACAGCAGGAAACCAGAATCTATCCACAAATTTTGCAGTTCAACATTGATGGTTTCGAATAAATTTATCGGCAGACGTTGTCCGCAAGAATGTTTTACCGCGACTCAACTTTAATGTCTTTATTTTTGCATTTCATTCTCCGAAACTGTTATATGTGCCACCACATGTAGTTTCTACACAATGGCGACTCAGCCCACTGAGCTATGCGACGGCATCTCAACGACCTCTTTCTTAGACGTTATGTTTGTGCGTGGTGATTGGTCCCATCTGGTTGCCGGCTCTTACACTTCTGACTTCTTTCTGTGTAGATATATTAACAGCCAAATGACACCTGTTTAATGGCGAACAATTTGCATGAACGTACTCGTATTTGCGCTTGAGTATCTATAATAACCTATTGTGAAGCATACTTATTTTCTACATGATGCGTTTGAAGGCCCGTGTTTATAAAACACTTCAATTTTGTTTTGCTGCTTAGTACTTTTTTTTGTTTACGTATCTGCTGAGAGTTGCATTTGAGGATCGGTGTTTACTTATATTTTGGTCTTGTTTTGATGTGTATGTACTACCGTTTTAAAAGGTATGACTTACTCGTATCTGACTGTACTTAAGCACCTTAATATACTGCACTGTTACAAGTGTACATATCTGCATTTTGAGGGCCTATATTTACAACTTTTGTTTGTGTTCTGCTGTGTACTGCCATGACATTTAAGAGTTGTGCAATGGAAGAGCATGACTAGATTAATTTTTTGGACATACTCCGTAGAAAAACTTAAAAATAAGCAGAGTACGCCTTCGTTAGTTGCCGAAATTACCTCGTACTCTTGTATCTGTACTTACTTAAAAACCTAGTACTTTGCAGACGTGTACGTATCTATTTATGAGATGCTTTGACCTCATTTTTTTCAATGCCTTACATGCCCATCGACAGCTCTTCTTCAAGGTTACAGGCAGCATGTCTTTGTTCGGACACGTCTCTCGTTTGACTGCACCAATTAGAATAAGGCTGTTAGGACACCACTTGTCTTGGAATTCTACTGGCAAAAGACAGACGTATGGTGCCACAATTGTCATTCTACTTGATGAAGTCAAGAGAGAGAGACATGCCTGAGCAAAAATAGGCTGACAATGCACACGTAAGGCATTGCAACAATATAGTAAAAAAATCTTTTCGCGACAAAATCGTGGCTCCATCCATAGAACAACCTCTCCCTAGAGACGATGGTTAGAGTCCCGGAAATTTCGCGGATTCAACTGAGGGTGAGGTTGGATTTCTAAGTCACGTATATGTTGGGAACTTTTTCTATCGGGTTATTGTTTATTAAACGTGACCTTGAGGACTCCGAACCAATGGCAGACATTGATAACACTCATGGACTCCCGCGCTACATCGTCAAATGTTCAAATACTCACTCACTGGAGCAGCAGCCAATATATAAGTAGCTTAGGACATAGTGTTACAGGACTGTGCAGTCCAGCCTGTTGGTCCTTGAACCAGTGAAATATCCGGGACTCTTATGATGGTTTATCGCGGGAAAACTTGACTGTTTGCTGGGTTTCAAAGCACTTTCAGCTTAGGAAAAGTTTACTGGCTTTCGCTTATACGTAGAGCTGTTGCCCTATTTGACTACGCCAACAGGAATCCTGCTATTGTAACATTTTATGCTTATTGTAGTTTAAACATTTAGTCAATTACAATGAAGCAGATCTGCAGATGTGCACATAAGACATTGAAACCAATTGATGCAAAAATCTTTTCGCCATAAAAACGTGGCTCTAATAATGGGGTATGCCCATTCGCGCTGTAAGCACAGCAATGTCACATGTCATTATACAGAGTGCTCGAAGTTGACTGTCAGCACTACCAGTGCACAAATTCAAATATTTAATTCACTGAACCTTGCCCACTGGATTTTCTGCGCTTCTCTTAATTTGTACTTCTCATTCATACAAGGTAACCCCTTACCTGTTTAGATATTTTTTTACAGCTTTTGAAAAATATTTTTAGGTTTTTACAATATCCAATATCTGTAAAGATTTAGATCATTAACAGAGTTACTTCTGTGTGTATATATGAATATATATGTATTTGTATGTAAACACACATACATAGGAAATAACTATCAAAAAATTTGTTTGTGATGAACAACAGAATTACTGTCACAGATAAGTGTATAATTTGACCGTGTACATGTCACGTCTTGTTACAATGTATTAATGAAACGACCAACAAAAATATTTATATATTCATTAACGCTTCATAATGCTACTAATGTAAATTTCTGATATCGGATGCGAATACGATATTTAAATGTATTTTCTGAATCCAAGTATCTGCACAGCTGCAACATTGAAGGGCTGACTGGATAATTATTAATGCCTATGCCAGATGTAAAATCGAAGGTTACACAACTTTAATGAGAGGGCAAGTATCCTTAGAGGATTACTTAACGATGTGTTCATGTCCGGATGCTGGTCTGGTTCCCTAGTGAGGGATATTACGTGCACCAATGAGCGGTTGGATGAGAAACGCGGTGGTTTGCCTCAGACTACCGTAGAAGGCAATTCATGATAAATGGAACACTTTTGAAATCCCGGTTTCTTTTCCCTTTTGGCGCATTTCTATCTTTCCTCCCACGTGTTTATATGAACACAGCATTGTAAGTAATAAACACAACGTATAAGTTGTACCACACTTAAACGTGAATGAGAGATTTTGGTCAGCGCTAACATCTTTTGCGCCGGTGAGGGGTAACATGAAGTGAGTATGGAGCAGCGCCGGAATGAAGGGGTGGGGGAAACGGGAGATCTCTGAGAAAACCCGCCGACCAACGACACGATTCCCACCTGCGAAAATCCGGGAACCGACCCTGCCAGGAATTGAACCCGGATCGCCTTGGTGGGAGGCGAGAGGTCTGACCACCGCGGCCCCTATAAAAGTGAAGTGTGTGTGGTAAATAGACAAGCGCTGAAAACTCCAAATAGATTCCACACGCTTTAGAATGTCAATATGGGTAAACTACATACTTACAATCCTAGATAATGATATTTACCAACTTTATGTGCAAACGTTTACCCAAAATTATGCACGTTTAAGTGAGAGCTCTTGCGCCGCATTTAATGTACGAGATTTCGGCGTCAGAGATTGTTCTTCAGATATACGTTACTCGATACAAATCTTTGTCCAGAAAGTTGGCAAAAATTATTGTCTAGGATTGGTCTTTTGATTTTTATAAATTGGCTTTGAGAAACCTACAGTTTTAAACTGACGCTTTTAACGCTGAATTATTTTCCATACCGTCTTAACTTGTGAGAACACAATACGTTATATTTTTTTGTTATTATTGACTAGGAGGTATTTAAAAGTGGCCACTTAACTGTGGAGGCGAAGAGAAATTACATAATATATACCTGAATCCATGCGAAATGTATTACATTTGAAGAATTCTCTGTCTAGTTGGGTATATTGTTAGGAACAGTTGTTCGCCAGGTAGACGTCTTGACAAATCGCAAACCCAAGTTAGTTTCCCACTTAGTTCATGCCCATTAAGTTGGTGTACGTGGAAATACGAGAACTGCTACGGCTTTCATCCGTGGAGATCCGTACTCGATGGCTGGTGGGTCCGCTTGAATTTTTCACAAGTTGTATGGTTTACCTCGGCGTACTTGTGTTTTCCCCACTAACGCGTTCCGTTACCTCCCCATAATTTCATCTCACTCAAACCATAATCCAGATTTACCAGGTAAAAGCAGATGTTACCTAGAGTAGGGCAGCTGGCTCCAATGTAAGGCAAACTGCGCAAGCGCCTAACCAGCGGCTCGTTTTGAAATTTATCCCACTGGCTTCATATTTTCCACGGGAATTATTTTTTGTTAGTGATATGTAATGACTTTAGCAATACTTGTACGGAGAAAAGAAGTTTGCATTATTTGATTCCAATGCCTTATCTGCAGAAGTGCAGCTCTGCTTCATGGTGAGCGATTGTATGTTTTAACTGTCTCTTGTCTTGGTTTAAACTGGCAAATCACAGATGTATGGTTTCGCAATTAACTAATTCAGATAGGCACAGCCAAATGAGAGCAGTGTCTGAAACATAGAGAAGCTGCCAATAAACACGAAGCAGGACTGCCAACGTACACGTAACTGAAGTTAATTCTACTACACGTTAGAAAGAACTGTGTTTCCTTATGGCAGATTTGGCTCAGGGAAAATTCCTGCCGCTAGTTTCGCTGCTAATGCTAAGGGACCAGACACATACGAAACTGTAGTAAAATTACATTTAATTAGGCTTGGAAATGACAAAAGTCATTTAACTGAATTTTAAAATGAAAATAAACCAATTTTGTGTTTGAAATTACCACCTTAATGTAACTCAAAATTCAGGAAAGGCGTGTGATTGGCCAGTTTACACCCATTAGCGATACCAGCGCTCAATCGTCAGAAAATTTCCCTGTGACAAACTTGTAACAATGATATTTCTAACCTGTAGTAGAAATAACCTTAACATAAGGTATCGAAACAAAATGGAGTAAAAACCTTTTCGCGACAAACTTGTGGCTTTAGTAATGATACTTAACATTTCTGGTATATTTATATATGTTTGGGTTACGAAGTGTGAGCTGAACTTCTTGATACTCTTTACATGTACATATACATTTTCAGCTTATTTAAGTGGTTTGCAAGTAACACTATTTTTCGTAGAAAGGACTGAAGTGGCGAACATAATACGGGAAGCTACGATACGGGAATGCGTGTCCATTGTGACGATATTTTCATCTCAAAGGTACCCATTTCTCTAAAATGTTTAACCCAACGAGACATATGTTCGTTGTAGTACCGTAAACCGGGGTTACTTTGACCTAGCGGCGTAACTTTGACAACTCAAAATTTTGGTTTTTATGTTATTTAATGACGAAAGTTTCAAGCATTAGCGATAAGGATAAAAGGACTTATTTAAAATACTCGGCTCAGATTATCTGTTTATTTACCAGAAAACCCAAAAACTAATATGTTAAATTGTCAAAGTAACCCCGAAAATAGCCAAAGTAAACCCGGTTTACGGTGCACGTTATTCCGGATACTGGTGTCTGAGGCCGTGTCTCAATTCCCTCAGTGTGTGCTCTCTCGCATTCTCTCTCTCACGCGATCAGATCACGTCATATTGACGTCAGGGAGAGTGCTCTCTGGTCGTCTCAATTTGTTGGCGGGAGTGCGAGAGAACGAAACTGTTCACTCGCTGCACTCTCTCGTTCTCTCTGGTGCGCGCCATCTTGATTACAACTATGGTTTGAGGTTATTGAAGTAATGTGTGTCACATATTGAAAATATTTCCATATTTATACATAAATAAATATTTCCAATGAACAGTTACCTATGCCGAGAAGTTGTGTAAACGTTTTCTGCCCTAACATACGTTTAAATACACTCAATATAAAATTACGGCATCGCCTATAAATAGTTATTCTTTTCTTGACATACGACGCTGATAAGTTTAAAATTATGATTTGAATTGCCTACAAATATTTTTGATGTGTTAATAACTTGTATTAATAACATCTGCGCACTTGTTACCTTGCACCGTTTGTTTACAAAATCGATAGTGCATCGTTCCAGTCAGAGAACTCTCTGTCGTTGTAATGCGAAAGTGCTCTCTCCAGAGAGCATAATTTAAATTGGGACACTGCCTTAGTCGACGTTGTAGAGTCACTTAATCTTACGCCCATCACAGGACATCCTATGCTTTCTTCTGCATGGTCGCTATCTTACTGAGAGGTTTGCACAAATGCTAGATGGTGCGTTCGGCTATTCCCCTTTCTCAAGGTCGCTGTACGACTGTCGGCCACTTCATAAAAGTGTTTCGTTCTTCCTCTACAATTTCATGCAAGAAACAATTACAGCCAGTAAACTTACCGCACTTCGTGGTACCAAGGCTTCCAACTACGGTAACATAAATAAGTTACAAATTTTAATTGTGATCTTATATTTGAAACTTTGGTCGTTTATCGCCGAAACTACACACGCTCTTTGTTGGTAACCTAGTGATCTCGGAGTACACATCCTTCCAAATTTTGATAAGTCCGCAAAGTAGTTCATCACGACATTAAGTTACATCACGATATATGTATGGTTGGTTTACATTACTGCTATGATGTGTACAATTTTTTGTATTATTTATCAGTGTCGAATGTGAACAATCCCATATTTCCTAACAGCAGGAGAATATTTCACGTGGAAGGATGATCGTACAAACATAGGGACTGGAGAAAAGTCATCAACCCACGTAGTAACACTAATATAACCACCGGACTTCCACAGGTGTTATCCAGCTAAGAAGCGCGAGCAATGTGTGAACAATGTAAAATTTAATTTTCAGGGAAAACTTTATTAGTAATATTATTACTATAGGCGGTTCGGGATGAATAGAACACTAAAAAAATGCCCTGCTTAAGGTTTATTTTCAGCCAAATTGTATCTTTCCGCGCGTAACGGCTAACGACGGGAAATATCTAACCTCTCTGGACACGTCACTTGATGTTTGCGTGTGTAAGATAAATTGTGCAGTTGAAAGGAACCTATATAGATTTATTAAAAAAATTAACTACGCAAAATACAAGTATGTTGACTTCGATATGATCTTTGAAAGAACTGTTCAATGGGAGTGCATGACTGGATTTAGTGGACATAATCCATTTTTTGAAATAGACGACTCTCAAAGAAAACTAAAGATAATAGAAAAACATAAATAACCATAGTATGCTTGAGTCAACAAGATACATACACAGCATAAAATTCCATAAATTGAATCAGGTAAAATAAAAACAAGGAAAAAACAGATAATAAACTAAAGTAATAAAAATCAAAAGAAACTCAAGACACCACCAAGTCAGACAACCCAAGTTTGTGGTCTGCTATGGCAAAGGAACAAATAGAAAAAATGCATGCCCCACAAATAAAGAATAAAAATACATTGCAAAACCGGTTTTAAATCAGACACTACCAGAAAAACAACAAACGACACAACGATGAGAAACGGGAAACGTCGTTCTATTGTCTGTTTGGAAAACTACCGTGTTTTGTTTCGTCTCATCTTTGTGTCGTTTGTTGCTTTTCTCTTCGTGTCTGATATAAAATTTTTGTTTTGCCTCATTGGTGTGTTGTATTTTTATTCTTATTTTGTGGGCGTAAATTTTTTTCCGTTTGTTCCTTTGCCATAGCAGACCTCAAACTTGGGTTGTCTGCATTAGTGTATCTTGGGTTTATTTTGATTTTTATTACATTCATTTATTATCTGCTTGTCCTTATTTTTATTTGACCTTATTCCGTGTATGGAATTTTGTGTTGTGTTTGTATCACAGTATAAGAGGAAGAGGTCTTGACACTGCCTGTGCTCTCCAGCAAGAGAAAGTGACTTCCTTTATGTCGCCGAGCGCTAGTAGTCATTTGGTGGAAGATTTGTCTTGTTTACATCTGGCGGCTTTACAATTTTTACAATTATTTATATAAAATTACGTTAATATGGTAAGCTGCTATAGAAGATATATGTTTCGTGTCCATACATGCATTGGGATGTGTGGAACTCTTTATATAAGACGGCTGCAAAAAATATTATGTACTATTGTTTCAGTGAACACATTCGAACAAAATATATTACTTCCTCCCCTACAAAATTTTAGAATCGTTGCAATGTATGTCTGCATGTAAAATATTGGAAAACTATATTTTATGGTTGAAAAAAAAAATGTGTTCCGATACAAAATTACATTTCAATTTTTTTCTTCTATATAATACACGCAATTTCGATAACAACTTCACATTTTAAGCTAAGCCAAATACAAAATAAGAAAAATCTTCCACTAAATAACTACTAGGGCTCGGCGACAAAAAGGGAGTCACATTTTACTCCTCAGTGTCAAGACCTCTCCCTACCTTCATAGACCGTGGTATGTATCTTGTTGACTACTGCATACTTTACTTATTTATGTTATTCTATTATCTTTAGTTTTCTTTGACAGTCATCTATTTCGCAATGGAGTATGTCCAAGAAACGAAATCCAGTCATGTTGATTTCAGTTGGTTTTGTTTCATTATTTTATTTCACACAAGCCGTAAGGGAACTATAGTTAATGTTAATTATAGGTAGTAACGACTAGTGATATTTCTAATGGTTAAATATTTGGTGCTCACTTTATCCCGATCGACCTATAAAATTGGCTTCTTCGCTGTTCACTGTCAGATTTGTAAGTAAAAAGCAGTCTGCGCAATACTGTAAAGATCTGAACTGAACATAACTGAAATGCAGCTAGAACATTTAGAAGAAATGTATGAAGCACAGTCCTGCACCAATATATTTAATTAAAATAATGTTCGGGTTAAGCAGTCGCCAACATAGTTATTTGGAAAGTCAGAAGGCGGCTTATCATTAGAATTTGCTTACAATAAATCATTTCACAGTTTGAATTTATCTACGTGCAGAATTTGTCTTTTAATTGCTTTCTGATACCATACGTAATATTTTGATGTTTTCATTAATCTTCTCTTAAAAGAAGTTACAGCCTACACAACTGTAAATATTTTGCTAGTTACCATATTGTGCACTGCGGACATAGTAGAAATTGTATAGAGCAGGTTGAGTAAGGTTTTCGTAAGCGCCTAATGATGTTAATCGCTGGCTATGCAGGACCGCTTCGCGCCGCCCAGTGTAGTTTTATATATTTTTCTTGTTCACTTCCGTGGCGCAGCCTAAGGCTATCATGCCAAACGTACCGTCCCACTCAGCTCCGTAAATGGCTCGCCGGAAATCGGGACGTTAATTAACTTCAGGTCAAAGAGAGAGGTCTGAGAAAATAGAAGGGGAGGGAAAAGAATTCCATCGCCACTTTTACTCTTTAACTAACAAACTACAAACCATATAAAATATTTTTCCGGTTCAGATAATTTTTTTAATTTTTAAGACAACTAATGCTAATTATTTGCAAGGTTCAACATGGGTAACGAATGGCCCGTGACGACACAATTAAAAATATAAGCGAATTAAAATTTTATATTTACTGTATTTTCGTCACTTCAAGCTGTTCACAAAACGTGTCGATATTTTTGGCATTTTATTCTTTAAATAATAGTTTATTTTGTAAGGTAATCACTATACTTGATGGGGGGTCGCGGTGGCCGATAGGTCAGACCTCTCGTCTTCCATCAAGGCGATCCTGGTTCGATTCCTGGCGGGGTCGGTCCCCAGATTTTCGCATGTGGGAATCGTGCCGGACGATGCCGCTGGTCGGCGGGTTTTATCGGGGATCTCCCGTTTCCCCCGCCCTTTCATTCCGGCGCTACTCCATACTCACATCATATAACCCTTCACCGGCTAAAGACCTCGACGTTAAGCGCTGACCAAATCGTCTTCACTCACTCACTATATTTGATATTCAACGACTACTGCTAAAAGTTAAGAACGACTGTCTTATATTGCATATTCAAACATAAGTCTGTGGTAGAAAGCGGTACGAAAGCTGTGAGATGATACACTTTAAGTGGGATTTAAAATCTTACATTAACTATACTGTACTGAAGTACTTCGTAATTGAGATATCTAGAAAGCTGTGAGATGATACAGTTCAAGTGGGATTTAAAATCTTACATTAACTATACTGTACTGAAGTACTTCGTAATTGAGATATCTATTCTTGAAAGTAGGTTTTTCAAATTTATTGAACAGAAAACTTCAAGTATGAGTAACATGAACGGAAAATGTGACAGTTGTGTTTATATAAGCAAGACTTGTCACGCTAAAAAAGTAGGTATGGTATGATTGTTTCCCATACATCCATGGTAGAACTCCAAAACTTTTATAAAACAGTCAATTGTATACTGAATATACCAGGTGTGTATTGTAACAACGGTAAAAGTTTGCATATTTACAAGACGGACGTATATCTGTCCCATACTACGTTTAGGTTAATTACGTTCTAAACAATTTAGAAATATTTTTACTGTGTGCTAATGTAAATATGTATTTTGCGCTCGAATATTGGAAGGCGAAAGGAGAAAAATGTCGATGCCCAGCACTGGAATGTTAGTGAACCATTATTATGTGAAATATAATTTTGGCTGTTATGGGTTGCTGTTCAGAAAACACTTTTAGAGAGTAAGGAACGTCTGTATTCGCTATGCAGCGTCACTGAACGAGTATAAGCACAAACATCATCTCCATAACCCGTTACCCGACAAAGTTTATTTGTTCCCCAGCCAAGGACGCCTTGAAGACGACTTGTTTTACGGCGCCATAAAAACAACAGCTGCTATTCAAAACGGACGCTAAGAGTCTATTTTAAAAATGCATCGCGTTTTCTTCCTTTTCACACAAAGGCAAAGCAGCTTAGTGGGTCTCGGTATTCTGAGGATAACAACCACGCCAAGACATGTTTACGGGTTAAATGACTGGAGATTTACGGCCCCTGTGGTGTAAACACACTCCTAGACCGCCAAGAGAAACGTCACAAGGAGGCGGGGGGGAGGGGGGGTCTTTTTCATGTTTCCTTGATATCAACGCCCTACGTAATGGCCTAACGTCAGATGTTTGTTTATGTCCTCAACCAGCATCTGCGTTCTGTCTGCTGCGGGAACGTCTCTTTAGTTCGTGTCTGGCCTACTAATAGAGTTTTGCCGCAGGCACTGTAAATTCTAGAATTCTGCCTGTTGGCAGAATAGGAAAGAAGGTTCGACACGCCAACATCCACAAACATAACTAGAACTGAGTAACAAATATAAAATAACTTACAATTAACGTATACGAATTCATTCTGTTGAGTGTATATAATAAGCATGTTAACGGTGAAATTAGCACTTTTGAAGCCCAGCTAATTACCTCTCTCTCTCTCTCTCTCTCTCTCTCTCTCTCATATATATATATATATATATATATATATATACACATATATATATATATATATATATATATGTATATACAGGTTGAGTCTGAATAACACTGACAAACGCTGGCAGGTGATTCCTTAGGATAAAATAAGAAGAAAATGTAAGAACCACTTTTCCCTGTGCTGTGCTGTGTGCCCCCAAAAGTAGGATTTTGAAATTATTTAAACAAGATATTTGAGAAACTAATTGAGATTAAGCGACAAGTAGGCGAATCGTGTTTTGTTTTGTATAAAGGAGATCATTAACCTCGGGAAATATAGTTGGAAAGATAAACCCCCTTCAGTGTGGAAATGGTGGTTGTCACCCTGCATTTGCACGAAACTTATTAACGAACATTGGTAAGAGATTTATTTTATGTATTTATTAATCAGCCCGTCAAAACTAACAAAAATGGCTGTCTTGTCCGAACACTCTCAGGTGAACCGTTTGCGAGAAATCCGTGATGACATTATCCAAAACAGAAAGCGCGTTGCCTGACAGGTAGGCAATCCACTACAGATGGGACGTGTAATTGTGATGATAGACGGACACTGCATTACTATTATTTACCAATGCATACTGCACTTTACCCATTATAATTACAGTGGGCACTATCTATGTTACAAAATGAAGCTAAGGAGGTAGTTTCTCAAATGTCGCATCTCGTATCACGTACACATTTTATTTCATTAATTAAATGTAAAACGTCCGTATTGGTTTGAATATCACCAACAAACTCCACCCGCATACTCCTTATTTAAAATTAAAACAAATCATGCGTACAACATATGTTATTCGAGGTTTCGTAAGGTGGTCAACTTTGAAGTGTAAGCCTAAAACTGTGTTTATTGTAAACATTGCAGAAAGTATTTGACATAGAACAGTGGCATGTAAAACTACATGCAATTGGACGATTATGTACAACCTCTGGGATTCCCGTCGCTGCCATCACAAGTTAACATAGTAGAACAAGTAAGGGTTGCAACTTTCATGATACTGAAGCCTAGTTGGTTGTGTATTATTGGTCAGCACGCTAACAATTCATAAGCAAATTGTAGCGTGTCACCCCTCTAAATGTTGCCGTTCGCGAGGTATGTGCATAATTGTTGCGATTTATGCACCTGGCATGGAAGCAACACACATCACGCTCAATGTAATCAGGTGTGGAATCACATAACACATGTTGCAGGTCCACAAATGCATAGAACAGGCATGCTGTGATGTTAATGTGTGCTGTATTCTTTACATAGGAACAAATTCGTAGAGCAACGATGTTATGGTGAAAATATTTGTACCCCAGTTGGTTTCAATGCCTTATGTGCACATCTGCAGCTGTGTATCATGGTTATTGGCAGCGTGTCTTTGCTCAGACAAGTTTCCCGTTTGACTGCACCAATCTGAAGACGGTTATTACAACACCACACGTCTGTGATTAGCCAGTACAACCCCACGACAAGTAAGAGTTAATACATCCAATCACTGACCACGAAGTATGTGTGTATATATATATCCGCTAATTGTTAATGTAAATATAACTATACATGTAATAAACCCAGCATGTCCCCTTAAGGCCCCAATAAAACATTTTAATTATTTTTTCCTTCGTCTTCAAAAGTACTCACTTCGCTGTGAACTGGCTATACATAATCAATGAGGCAGTTACATTTACCTCAAACAGTTTACATGTAACTTTAAGTTAAAAATTTTCCTGTATTTCGAGTATATTTTGCAATATTGCTACACCATAAAAAACAATAAAATGAAGGAGCCACGAAGAGCAATTTAAAACTTAATTTTTATCCTGAATTATGAAGATTTTCTTATAAATTTGATTTCGTACAATATAAAACAAGTAGTTCTATTTAATCAGCTACTATTTTTTAAGATCGGTAGTTTCCTGAAGTGAATTACATTGAAACGAGGCCTTTCATCGTCTGCAATAGAGTATTAACGTTCGGCTTATTATGGGTGAAGTTATATTGTAAAACCATACACGAGACAGGAAAAAAAAAAGCTTTAAATTTTTTCTAACAGATAAGTATTTCGACAATTCATTAACTCCAAAAAGTGTTTAGAACTTTGACAAAACACATTACGCGCAGTTTTGAATCTTGTTTGAATAAAGGAATAAGATTAAAACTGTCGCAGTAATTAAAATTAAATAAAAATTGTAATAATCAAATTTTAGAGATCCTGAAGTACTGCTATTTCATTTATTACAGCAATATGGGAAACGTATTTGTGTACTTGAACAATCTAAATCAAAGAACTTATTAATGTATGCACCAAAGATTGCTTACCGTACAGATAGGAATTATTACAGTTTTTTCTCATATCAGTTTCCCATAGTTGCAAATCATAATAGATAAATTCCCCTTTTTTGGAACTTGAACATAATGAAAAATAACAAATATTCTAATTTACAGGGAGTAAACATGTCATAATATAAGTAATGACTAGGGACCCCTGATTTTCGCGAAAAGAATATTGCCCCAGTTTGTTTCAGTGCCTTACGTACACATCTGAATTTTTACTTCATGGTTATTGGCAGTGTGTCTTTGAGAAGTGATGTCTCTCATTTGACTTGGCCAATCACAATAACGTTACTACGCCGTCACTAGTTTGTGATTTGCCAGTAAAACACTAAGACGCGTCAGAGCTAAGCCGTCCAATCACCTATTATAAAGCAGAGCTGCAGATGTGCACGTAAGTTACTGAAACAAAGTGGGGCAAAATTCTTTTCGCGAAAATTAGGGGTCCCTAGTAATGACACATCCAATATAATTTACCGAAATGGTTTTGCATTTAACATAGTAGCGAAATTCAGTAAATTATTTATGTATCCACAGTTATTTTTAAAAATGCGAACCATTTCTACAAGTAGTTTAAAACAATAAATCTTTAACGGAACAATATTGGCTGCAAATAATATTTATTCCTGTAGGCGACGTAGAATTTATTACTGGTAAGTTAAAACAACAACAACAACAACAACAACACAATTTTGACGTTACATGTTGTGACAATACTTCAAAATATAATTTTTTATTGAACGAAACTGTCGGAATTAATCCCTAAAAGTTAAACAGTGTGACTAAAAATTATGTATAGAAATAAAGTTTTGATCTCGAACAACCTACTTCAATTTTAATCCGTAGACCTTGTATGTTTGGGTAATATGTTTTAAAAGACGTTATTTGAACCCGAATATTGTTTTTAAGTATAAATAATCATTATTATAACTAATTTTCTGAATAATATTCTTCCATATGTGAGCTTTTATAATATTGTGTTTTTATACCACTCATAAATGTTTAATTACAGTATAAAATTAATGTGAAACATTACAATTAATGTAAATTACTAACAAATACGAATAATTTCACTCAATGTCCGCAAACGGAAGTGGTTCCCATCTACCATATATGGCGTGTTTGGAGTAAATAAAATTTTTGCACGTTGTTGATTTAAAATAGAACATTCTTACCTCGAAATAGTCTCGTTTTCATTAGTTACATCATGACTATTGCACTCAGTTATTTGTCAGAGCCTGTAAGAATCCTGTTCCGCACCTCTTATATACCATGAAGTATTTTGGTAGTTTTCGAATATTATTTTAAAAATTGAATCTTTAGGCAGTAAAATGCGTTGGAATTGTTCGGACTGGACTGGCAGATTCATATTTCTCTTACTGGTTTTATGTATTTCTAAGAAAGTAAGCATACCAGATATCCATACGTAAAACATTTATGGCCATATTTTTTACTACGCTTAAGTGAAAAATTCATTATATACTTATACCGTTTTAGAAGAAGTTGCTTGAGATTTGCAAAATATTTGCGATACACATAAACCATGTCTGTGTGTGTCCGTAGGATATTCGTACATTTTATCCTCATAAAGAATAACACTGTCTAGCCAACCAACAGTTGCCTAGCTTGCATGGATATGCCACCTTGTTTGACTTTATAATTTCGGGGTTTTTAAGGTTGTCGCAACAATGGTAAATGCGACTACCACAGCTCGCCTGTCACAGGCAATGCGCCTTACAGTAATGTATGAAGACTTGCCTACCTTCCAGGTAAAAAAAGTGTGATATAAGAATTCCTTACAGCTATACATTTATTCTCTCCTATTTGTAATTGTTTGGCCTATATATCTACAGAAATGTTTAACTCGAAAATTAATTTTTGCAATTTTCACACTGCGTGGATGAGTATTCACCGTATATGGTTGTATCGTTCTTTCTCTCACACGTTGATACAATAAAAATAAATGTTTAATGCCTTGAAATCTGTAAAGTATGACGTTGTTACGTAATGCGTACACATTTATTAATAATACGAGTTGCCTGCTTGTGCTTTTCAAAATATTGTTCTATAAATGCCTGCGTAATATTTTTTTAAATTTCTGTTTTGATATGTTATTCGTAGTAATTTTTTTTCGTAAATTCTACGGCCATTCCTTAATACACGACTATACTTACACGTCACAAGATTTTTGGTGAAACAGTAAAAACACGCATTCATTTTCATGACACGTTTTGAGGCTGTATTCACAATATTAGGTACTAAGTATTTTAATGAAATTTTATTTTGCAATATGTTAAAAGTTTAGATCACACTTCGAATTAATTGACTGTTCTTTAGACTCACGTTAGATAAGTTCAATTTTTGTCACTTTTTTCTAATGAATATCTATTCCGAAACTTTATAAGCAATTCACCACTTTTTATTGCTATTGTAGGTATTACTCTAAACTTAAAACTTATTATAAAAATATTAAAGTAGTTGATTGAAACTAACCATTAGTCAATACAACATTACAATAGACTGCGCAACAAATAATATTTACAAAACATTGCAAACCCTTATTTATCCAACCAGACAAACAATGAACAAGGTAATTAAAAGTACAAAATATACAAAATAAAATATAGTCAATACATGTACAACTAATACACATAAGTTGCTGTATTAGAACAGAAGACCAGTGGAGAAAAGCTGGTTCAACTGTAATTAAAACTTAGGGGATTACCATTAAAAAAAATCCTACATACCTCAAATATATTTATTTAACGTTTACACCATCAGCTTCCTTTAAATTTACGTTGACCAATACAATTGCAGAAGGGTTCGTCTTATTTTTATTGGTTGATAGTGAAATGGGTTCGTATTTCTTATGTTACATACTATCGTAAGAATAAATGCAACAGTCATCTGGGTTGATTCTGTACCAGTTTCGTAATGTTACGGAATGTAAAAGGGTAAGTAAAACTTTCAAAACAGCAGGAATGATACACGGAGAAAAAATAATCTAGAAACGAACGTCAGAATTCTTCAGTTTACTTTAAGCAATATGTTTAAGTTACCGGGCGTACTTGGACAAAATATACCTACCAAACTGGAAATGCATTGCAGTGTGTTCGTAAAAACGTATTTTTAACGAAACTATTATGCACGTGCTCACTGTGTCAACGTACGAAAATAAAACACACTTCGGACTTTCATTGTCAAGACACCATGCTCATAAAACTCACGGTTTCTAAGACCTATAACACAGATATAAACGGGCTTTTCAGACTGCTGTACTTTAGAGTATACTAACCGGATTCCTTGAACCCGAAAACATACAAAAACAGTTATCACTCTACATTTTGTGGCTAATAGGAGACAATATAACATAAGAGCTGAAATCTGTGGTGGCCACATTGGAATTATGCAAACCTAGCTTCCAGAGGTGACCCCATAGCTTGCTTGCGGTTATTTCCTTAATGTTTGTGATTATATATTTCCACTCTACCAAATTTCAAAGACTTGGCACAGAGTGCTCGATCCTCGTGAGTTCCTGGCCTGCTACTTATCCTGCTGCAGATTTAACTTTACTAGCAGCTTTGTCGTTTTAACACTTGATGACTGAACTACCTATCTGGTGTACAGTACTAAGAGGTTTTTCAATTAAAGCAAATATTATCTGCTATGAGTAACAAACGCGAGCAAAGCTGCGGGCGCACTGCTAGTCTTTGATATAAACGTGCATTGAACTTTAGTAAAGACTTTCCACAAATAAAACTGTATGGTCACCGGTTTAAAGTTTCACAGTAAAAATGGTTCGGCGGGAACCTTGCACGGTAGTTCAAAGCTTGGCTAGTTGTGGCGATGTGGCATTTGACGAGCGTTTCAAGGTCGCCCTTATAGTTCCGTCGCTTCTGAGCCTCCAGCATGCAGGTAGCTGACGCCCTTTAAGGTCAGAATTAACGCTAAGAAAACTTTTTTAAGAACGTATTCTGTACTGCAAGTATGTATTAAATCGAAAGAAGATAGTTCTGTACTTTAAAAAAGTATAATGGAATTAGGTGTGTGAAAGTACCTTATGAAGGAAGCTTGTTCAAAGCATATGTTCGAGATATATTATTCTAATAAGAAAATTAGCACACAAAAGACACGAGCATGTAAGTATAGTTTTTTAAACAAATATGAACAAGACTTTACGTATGCTGAAACTTTCTACCCTAGCAGCTCGGAATTGCAAGGGTGACTCTAAAGGAGAGCGTGTAATGCTTTTGGCTATAATTAAGAAACTTTTCTACTCACTGCGCCGCTGGTGTCGACGTCACATTTTAGCACTCCGTTGGCTGCCTGAGTTTCCCTCGCATTCACCTTGTGCCGTATCTTGTCTGCTGCCATATAATTAGTTCCGCCCACGCACAGCAAGAGACGCGGCCAGTGTCATTCTTCAACTTCACTCAGCGTTCAAGCGGGAAATGTTTTCCCTTGCGTTTTAAGAGGCGCTTATGAAGATTCACGAGAGTAGGGTAGGTCAGCCGTTTACGTCGCAAATAATTTAACCCGATTAAATTCGCCCGTGTTCGAAATTTCAACTGATGGCTACTCTGTCAGCTACCAGAACTAATATTACATTTCAATATAAATACTGTACTAGAAATTGTGGACGTATAAATGTACCATATTGCAGACTTGAGAAAACATCTGATATTTACAGGCACTTAGGAATGAAACATTTTAACCTATTACCTCTTGATTTTAAATATATCTCATTTAATATGTTTGAATGTAAATTGTATGAGTGGCCTGTGGCCGAACCTTTTTACTCTATAAATGCGTTTTATGAGTGAAGATGCACTTAAAAAACTTGTATTTAAATCCTTCATCTTATGTACTTATGTTAATGTAATTATTTGACGTTGTTTGTGACTATAATCAGTCTTTCAGAAAATAAAATAAAAAGTAAGTAAGTAATGTGTAAAGGATGCACAGAGGACGTAGCATTTAACAAATTTTTATCATGTATAAAATATTAAAGGTTTCGTTTATTACCGCCATTTCAAAACCTTGATCAAATTGCAGGCGTTAATCAAATCCGTAATCGACAAAACCAGATCACGTGACTGAAATAACCTACACTACACTAAAGGCATTTATCGCTCGCCTGTCTCCGCGCATCAAACGCGGGAAATTATATCCCGTATATAGGCTTCTTAAGAGTGCGTGGTAGATAAATAAACGTTCAAAACATCAATTGACATCTACGCTTTTTTTCGAAGCCAATGTGGATAAAATACTCAATGACAATCCTAGATAATTGTATTGTGTTGTGCCTCAGAAGTTCGTAACACTGGAAACAATTTTGTTTAAAACGTTGGCTAAAACTATAGTCTAGGATTGCTATTGATTAATTTTCGCAAATTGGCTTCAAGAAACGTACAGTTACAGATTAATGCTTTTAGCGTTGAATTATATACCGCGCCCTCTTAACACTCAGGTAAACTGTGATACTTTCCAATCAATTGCTCGGACCAATTGTGCAATGTGTAACTTATATTCGGTAGGTCGTGGGTTGCTTATCCCTTACAACGGAAGTTGCTGACTTGAATAAGCTTCAGAATGAGAGGTTTGTAAAAAAAAAATAATTGGTACAAAGATTCATTAATTCGTTGTTACGTTCATTCAATTTAAAATGTTGAAAATAGTACCTATTTGTTCTTGAGTAATCCACATGAGAAAAAATAATCTGTTGGCCATTGCCAAGCCTACACTTAACATTTCATAGTTAGTAAATAAATAAATATATATATTTAGTATAAATGTTATTCTTTTTTTAAATTTAAAGTACCGAGACGTTATTACAATAAAAAAATATATAGTTTTGGAAAAATTTTGCTTTTTTTAAATTTATCGAATATGAAAATACGCACTTTTACGAATTACTTACGTTAATTTGGAGTACAAAAACTAAACGTTTACACGTCAAAGAGGCATTAAATTGAAAACCATGCGAACGAAATCGCAGGCAATAAATAGTTAACTATAAAATGTGTGCGTAAAACTGACGCATGCAGTAAACGAGTCACTTCATAATGGTTTTAAACTAATTCAAATGTATATACTTAACGTTAAAAATTTTTTGCTGCAATCGTTTTCAAGCCTAGCGAAAACAGACTCTGTTAGCTTAAGTTAGATTAGCAATAGACTAATTGTGCTATAGAACGAATTTTTTATGATGATAGGAGACACGTGAAGTCAATAGCTATAGGACGTTTGTCTAACAATATGTGAAATAACCATCCTTTCAATTTTTTATAAAATAACTGAAATTTCTAGAATTGCCTATTAAGACGCAAATCAATAACACTTGCATTTTTGAACACGAAATCACATTTTAAAGTAGTTCTTGAGATTTTTAGTTCTCTTGTAGGTATAAGGAGCATTATGATGTTGGAGTAATACATTTTCATATTTTAATTATTTGAATTTGAAGTCAAGGATGACAAGCCACCTGTCGTGGAACTTTTTGCGATGCACGGAAAGCAGCGTTGACGCCTTCTGTGTAATAATAACGGAATTGCAGTAAACGTTGCATTTTTACAGCTGAACCTCTTTTTATAACGGAACCTGCACTGACTGGAAACCAGTCCTTGTCGAAAACTTCTCGCCTCCCTGAGATTTTCCTTCGAATCAAATGCTAAACCCGTTCAGCAACCGAAAGGAAGAATAATCCGCAAAATTTTAAAAATGACTTTTTAAATCATTTAATACATACAATTGTATTGCGTTGGGTCTCAGAAATAATTTTAACCTGAGTTTAAAGTTACAGTTTTGCACTGACAGTTTAATATAAAAACGTGTCACTGACAGGCGAATAAATTAAATACAATATCAATCAGAGGACGGATAACTGAAATTCACAGAATGTAATCACAGTGTCCCAGATACGTAATCAGAAACATTTCAGAAATTCTCATGAAATAGTCGCAGTAAATGTCGCTGATAAAAAATAGATTCCAATGTTTCGAGCTCGAATTGAGCAATTTTTAAATGCATCACACGAACTTTTTGTTTAAGGTTCCTTGTGTTTTTGGCGGTTTAGCGCACGATATGAATGGGCAGAGATAATGCTTGAACGTAAGAATAAATGAAAAAGCTTGTGGTAAATGTACAAGACAACTAGTTGTGGTTATTATTTTTAATCAAATAAATTATAGATAGTACGTGAAAAAACTGCAGGCAATCTGAGCATAGTTATGAACTTCCTAAAGACGAACATACCATAATCGTGACATAAAAAAATTTCTCCATGACAACGAATATCCTGGAAACGCTTGGAGATGTTTAAAATTTTGCAACTATGATGTCATTGAGGATGATTTGAAGAATCATTACAGTAATGACGCAACTGAACGTAATTATAAACGTGTCAAGCGTTCTGGTAAACTCACGCGAAGTGAACTGAGGAGAATTTGGTCAGCACTTAACATATGGGTCTTTATCGCTGGTGAGGGGTGACGTGATGTATGGAGCAGCGTCTGAATGAAAATGCTGGGGAAACGGGATATTCCCGAGAAAAGACCCCAACTAGCGCAGCGGCATCGTCCGACTTGAAAATCCTAGGACTGACAACGCTGGGAATACAACCCGGATCGCCTTGGTAGGAGGCGAGTGCTCTAATTTCTCTGCCAACCCCCTCCCTCTCCCATCACACGTGAAGTAAGCTAAAATTTATTTTGAAACTCCAACTTCTGCAATTCAAGCATGAGATACCCATGCGCAGAACCACACCATCCTTTTCAGAGCCCCAGGGGCCGCGGTGGCCGAAGGATCAGACCTCTCGAATCCCACCAAGGCGATCCGGGTTTGGTTCCCGGCGGGGTCGGTCCCCGGATTTCGTGCCGGACGATGCCGCTGGTCGACGGGTTTTCTCGGGGATCTCCCGTTTCCCCCGCTCATTCATTCCGGTGCCGCTCCATACTGACATCATGTCGTCCCCACTAGCGCTAAAGATCTCGATGTTATGCGCTGACCAAAATCTCTTCGCTCTTCTTTCTCAGGGCCCGGCGTTTACCGTCGGCCTGGGATAGGTTGAGTTATCTTGGAGGAACTGGCCGTCTTGCACGAAGACCTGTCTGAATGTTGGGGTAAGATTATTTCTACTACAGAATAGAGACATCAATGTTAAAAGTTTGTCACAGGGAAAATTCCTGCCTCTTGATCACTGGTACGGCAATGGGTGCAAACTGACCTGTCACAGAGATTTCCTGAATTTTAAGTTAGACGATAATTTAAAACGGGAAATTGGTTCAGTTTCACTTTTAAATGAAGTTAAACGACTTCTGTCATTTCCGAGCCTATTTAAATTTAATTTTACTACAGTTTCGTACATTTCTGGTCCCTTAGGGATAGCAACGAAACTAGCGGCAGAAATTTTCCCTGTGCCAAGCTCTCCCATAAGAAAACACATTTTCTTTCTAACCTGTAGTAGAATTAACCTTAGTTGGAGACACGAAGTCCACCATTGAGACAGTTTGGATACGCTTCATTGCTAATATA